>JAGFPH010008479.1:12027-34590 GCA_018207615.1 Philaenus spumarius
AACGCGTGACTCATTCAAATTATTGTTGATGGTCGTATTTATTTCGAACTCTTTCTTACGTTAGATATACATGTGTAGGTCACAGGTCAATATTTCCGTGAAAATTTCAGATGATAGAATAATCTTTTTGCATTGGCTTCGCCATCTATCACCGCCGGGATTGGTGAGAGATTAATTCTGGTTATGGGATTTGTTTTGCTAAAAAAATCATCCGAATTGTATATACAATTTTTACTGACACAACAAAACGTAGGCCTATTCTGGTGACCATGATCGGAGCTCATTGATTATTCCAGACCTTTGGTATCAACATAAGAGTCACTGTAATAGCTCATCTTTCCTTTTGGATTCGTTAATAATTTTTATTGATTGAATTTCCAACACACAGGTTACAACATGTTAGGCTGTATACAATTACTCATCCGGCAATTGTAAAGTATATACGTTGTGTATACTCTACCGCTGAACTTCCACAATGAAGTAAACCCACATAAGTGCAAATTGCTCTCGTACGAAGTGCGTACTCCCTGGCGACCATTACAGCTGATTGGATTGTCGATCGCTTTGCTCTCTTCTGTTTTACTTGGAAAGGTCCTTGGTACAATATACTAACAAGTTTTCAAATGAATGTGCTCTGATGCATGGCAAGTATTAATTAACCACCTCTATTATTTTTGTTACGTAAAATAAGTTAACAAAACTTTGTATGTATCTTGTGTTGAATAGCAGGATACATTTCTTGACATATCCGAACCTCTGGGGCCTGAGAGGGTAGGCGGGTTAACAATTTCACATATAAAGGTAGGTCATGTAATACACCGTTGAAAAGCTTATTAAAAGAGAGACAATGTGGTCAATGTGCCATTGGATATTCCAGACAAAGTAAGTAGCGAATAGGTTAGGGTGTGTTTATTAATGTAAAATGGCTGATTATATACAGAGTGTTCATACAGTCCCTTTAAAACCTCATTATTTTTGCTATTGGAAATAAATTAACAAAACTTGGTATATATCTTGTGTTGCTTAACTAGATAAATGTTTTACATATCTTAACCGTTATGAATTTTAGGGCTTGAGGGGATAGGAGGTTAACAATTTCAAATATAATGGTAAGTCATGTAATACACCATTAAAAAGCTTATTAGAGAAATAGAATGACGCAAACCAGAGCTTATTATCTTGGTTCGATTCAAAGTAATGGGCAAAACAATTCTTAAAAATTGTATTTTGATCATAAAATTAAAGCAGGTTATTAATTTGTAAATAATAGAAATAATTAAGTTGTAGCATAAGGTTAAATGTACACAATTTAGAAATAGAAACTGTAAATAAGTTTAGTACGGTACCACTAATTTATCTTAGTTTCTATGTGTATTTGAAACACATTGGGGAAAAATGTAAATGGAACCGGGAATACAACCCTCGACCTTTGCTCCTGACTTTCTCTACTGTATAGTCCATTTAAAACGCTGGGTATGACCTCAGGAAATGCCCCACCGACCAGACCACTTGTAAGTTTTTTTTTGGGTTACTGGTTCCGAAAATTGGAGTCCCATGGCTCTAGAATCCCGGCTTCACCCCTAAAAATGCAACAAAACTCCCTTTTTAGGTTTGTCTTACAAGACAGTTTTTTTTTAACAGAGTTTAATAAAATAAGCATTACATACCTTAACCAATCATTTAGGATCGACTAGACTTATTTCTCTAATAAAATCCCGTTTGCAGAGTTAGCATTTACAATATGGACTCCTAACTTTTTTTATACATTAGATTTTATTTTAATATAAAGTTTTGTTATTCATCCTGAAGAGCCAAATCCCTGGGTTTCTATTGAGGCGGCGAACATCATGAATGTCAGTCATTTCCTTTATTAACATGGACTTGGAAACGTTGATTATGCCTAAGGGCCACCTTCTTTATTTCATCTTTCACTAAGATCATGTTTAGATCACGGTTTAGATCACTGTTCCGAATGTACCATGGAGCTTGAACTGTATCTCTGAGGACTTTATTTTTAAATTTTTGTATCATATTAATATTTGTCACCTTCGTGCATCCCCAAATTTGAATGCCGTAGGACCATACAGGCTTTAGCACTTTTTTATATATATTAGGAGTTTGTTATGGACGGACAACTCAGAGTTTCTTTCTATCAGCCAGTAAAGCTGCCTTTATTTTATATCCAGTTCTTCTTTCTTTTTCTTGGCATGTTCCTTCCACTTCAGCTTGGTATCGAGGTAGTACTAGAATGGGATGATATTTTGTCACTGATTATAAGTGGTATTGGAACTTGCTTTTTATTGGTAAAATGGATAAACTTATATTTTTCGTAATTTATTTTAATGCGCCAGCATTTATTTGGTCTATTCATTTACGCTAGCCACCGCTCTCTGCAATTTAACCGTTCCCACGTAATCATCTTCTCCAAGCAGTACCAATGATTGCCATGGTGGTATTATTATCCTGAGGTATATCGCGAGTAAATAGTAAATAAAGGGTTGGCCCAAGGGCACTTCCCTAAAGTTCTCCTGCTGCTATTTTTTCAAATTCTAAAAACTTGTACTAAAATAGTTTTGTAATTATATTTTTAAATTGTAATTGTATCCTTGCATATTTTATTGCTATATATACATTTTTGTTTTTAAAGTTATATATTAAACTATTCAATTTAAAAAACAGAAAAAAGCAAACTACTTTTTATTTAAAAATAAAAAACAAGAAATATGAAAAAAATAAAAAATCGTATTTAAATTATTTATAATTTTTTAAACACATACATGAGTAGATACATGAGTTGCACCACACATTTCTAGTAAAATTAAAAAGTTTTTTTTTTCTATGGGTTTGGTGTATTAAGAGTTTGTAAGAGCGAAATTGTGCAACTGACATCTGGGATTGGAGTGAGGAAGGTACTGGAGATGGGTGTTGATAACACGCACCTTTTTTGTCCGATATTGCGATTTTGCAAATGGCCATTGTCATGTTGACGTCACATAAGTAATCTAGAGTTAAGATAAAGATACAAAGATGAATAGGTACATTCTTATGGGGTCAAAAACGCACACTAAGAAAGGATTTTGATAAATTTTGATTTGAAAGAGTAAAAATAGTGAAATTTCCAGGGTTTACTCCCAGCTCTAAAACCTATAAAACAGCTGATACTGATCAAGTCCTAGCATCCGATATTTGTTGAAAGCATTTACATTCATTGCCATAGTTAACGAAATTATATTAAGCTAACAAAATAAAAGCATACACAATGATAAATCTACGAAAAAGTATTATAATTCAAACATTTGTTATTGCATAATGTGAATAAAACAATTGATTTGGATAAACAAACTTAACATAATTTGATATTATGCTTATACTGAACTAAAACACGTTTATTGACACCACTTACATTTATTATTATAACAACCAACTTGGCTAATTTAGAATCATATAATAAGCTTTACAAATATAATTTTTTATATTAGGTAAATTATTCTTTCTGCAATGATAAGTCAAACCTCTGGTGTTACATGTTATGAAATAAAATAATTATTTTCCTTGAGTTAGTAATAACAAAAATTTCAACTGTCTATCATTTAAATATTAATAGTGAAATTACAACGCTGCCATAATTTTGATTATTGGGAACAGCGCGTGTTTATTTCGATATCTGTTTTATATTATGTATATATCACCGTTACCCCACTACTCTACTTGAATTCAAGTGCCTCTGGAATAAATGAAAATATCACAGCATACAATAATCTGTTTACCTTATCTTCGCCATGTGTCGCCGCAAAGGTTAGCGAGCGAAGCGAGCAGGGGCAGAGCCCCTTGTTTTTATATATAGTCTAAAAAGGTACATACATATTTTTTCAAGGATTACATGTTTTCGAAACAGAATTGACATTGTTCAAATCTCAAAATTAAATCACAAAAATTAAAGCTAGGACAATGAACGTTGTAATCTTCGTCATTTTTAATGAGCAGTACATTTTGGTAAATAATTGTTATCCAGATCTAGTATAGTTACAGATAGATAGGATTCTAAAATCAGCTGACTTTTTCTTATTACTTAGTAGATTGTAACTGTCTTGAAAGGTGGAAAATAAACTCCCACTAGCAACAAATCATTCTGTACTCCATCTCTCTCTCTCCAATCACTTTAGATTGTATTGACTAAGGGTGGTTTTATATGCGTCGTTATGCTCAAGTTGTGTGTACGTCTTCGACATTTTATTTTACCTACAAATGTAATCGAGTAAACTTTATTCTAAAACAGATGCATATTTTTTAGAATTAAATTTACTTTGATGGAAATAACAGTAAATAACTGGAGATATTTAATTATTACACGCAGTAAGTACGTTTAAAATTCTTCAAAGACGCAAAATAATGTATAAGAAAATATTTGGTTTCACATACAGGAAAGGAAAGCGCTTCTGAAGAAACGAATGTAAGTAGACGTCGCCTGACTTGGGCCCCAACATGGGCTCTTATGCGACTAGGTTTTTTGCACCGAATTGAGACAGATGACGACTCCATCTTGTTTTTGATGACGTAATACCCACCGACTTCTGACGGATGGTATTATAATGTGTGCAAAAATATATAACAATGTGTTGTTGTAGTGTAGAACTAAATCATATTAACTTACAACATGCGAATGTGGTGACGGTATGGCACTGACATTAGACAAATGATAGTTTGATTTCCTTATAAACTATAACACAACATATTTTCATTTGTTAGAGTGCAATACTGCCTTCAAAAATACAAGTTACAAGTTTATATGATTTCCTTTACAATGTTTTACATTGTATCACATATTATATTATCATCCATCGGAAGTTTTTGCACATAAAAATAAGATGACATTGTAAAAACGATATAGATTGCTATCTGTATACCAGGTGTCCATTTTAACTGGGCCACCATTGGGATCTCTAAAAGTACAAGATTTACAGCAAACTTTAAATGGGGGACTTCACCTACTTTTTAGAGTCCATAAAACATATGAATTTGAAATTTTGAAAATATGCCGCCATTTTCCAATATGGCACCCAACTTACGAATGTCTTATAGAAACCCCTTTTTTTATGATGGCATTTAGTTTTAAATGCAGTTATAAGACTTTTTTTATTCTTGGTGTTATTTTGATAAACTTAACCGTTTAGCTGCTTCGAGCGCTGAAAGTTTCAGAAACTCTTATTACAACAATTATTAAAGGAGGCATGTTTTACTTTTGCAAGCAATAAAATTTAAATCAAAGTACAATTTCTTTTACGATGGAATGTTAAAAAAGCTGTTTCAATTTCACAAGTACTTTATTTTATACAAAAAAACGTACTTAAATTACTGTTAAAAGTTCCTAAATAGCTTACATGACAACTGTACTGTTTTGTTACAGATTTCTTTTCCTACTTCGTGAAGCGTTCATAGTATTGTAAGAACTTCTTTGTTTCATGGCAAAAAATGTTTTGGTCCGTGTACTATATGCATAAACAAATTGATTTTGTAAATATAACCATCCAAGTTTGAAAAAAGTTTGTTTCATAGTAAAATGCTAAAACGGCAGCTGGAGGAAAATGTTACCCTCGATGCGCTCGCGTGGTAACATTTCCCTGCGAGACGACAAAGTGGTATTTTTCTACCTTAAGGTACAAATAACTATGTGTCGCACTATAAATTATGTGTTTGTGTAATTTGTGTGTGCATATGACGACCTGAACAGTGATTAATATATTTTATACTTGATAATGAGATTACGATCTCGAAACGCTTCGTAAGTAGGACAACACAAGAAGTCACAAGACGGACTAACAATCAGGTAAAATACTATAGTAATTTCCTGAATTTATTTCATTATATGAATTGACATGGATACCAAAATCATGAATCTAAAAAAAAAACTATTTTACAACCAAATATTTTAGGTTGTTTTAACAAAATAAACACTAGCACAAACAAAAAATAAATAAAAAAAGCTTACTAAACAGCTTACTATTATAATTCGAACATCTGTTGTTACATATTACAAATAAAACAGATGGTTTTTATTAGGGGTTTAACACAATTTTAGTGTACGATTATTACTGAAACAACACACGTTTCTTGAAATGGTTTAGATTTATTACCATTGCAGTCAGACTTAGAATTGGGTTATTATTCTTCACAACCGTTTTATTTTTTTTTAGGTTAGGCAATAGCAAACTCAAACAAAGAAATAGCCTTACTGTATCAAACACCTATCACTATTAAAACTAAATTTTTTACTATATCAAAGCCTACTAAAGAATATCGTTGCTAGCCGGCCAATAGGATGGGCGCGCAGCGTTGCCATATCTACTAGCCTCGAACACTAATGGTATTTACCGCTCGAGGCGTGTTTGACCAGTTTTATTAAATACTGCTTTACCGTATCACATTTTAGTAACATTTTAAAACTTGAAAACTGCCTCACTTATGTTTAAAAATAAACAATCTCTATCTAATATCAAAGAGTACATTAATCTGTTTGCATTTGCTTCGCAGCGATTCGCTGCTAGGATTTATGAGCGACTCAATCAGGGGTGGAGCATTCTCGTACACATGTAAAAACAAAGGTCTCTGGATAAGTACGATCCAATTTGTAAGTTCACTATGCGCGTTGAAACCATTTGTCGGATAGGCGCCTAATTTTTAAATCAAGTCATTTATTTTGTCACTGGCCAACGGACGTTGTCAAATTTTGTCTCAGGAGCTCATAACTACCACCCCAGGTAGATGGACCTATTGTTGACCATGTTTACAGTACGTACTCCATTTGCATAAACAAAGCTTTACACGTATACGTATACTAATGCGCTGGCAGTCGACTTCATACAGACAAATTAACTCTAAAAGCTTGCACTAAACCAGCAGAACTCACGTTTACGTATTTAAATAGAATTACCTTCAGATGCAAACGAATGGTTAAGTGCTGGTATTTTATTGCAAATTAGGTTGTAGATAAAAGCGAGGAAAATATACGATTCCAAATTGTTTAAGTGCTATTGTAGAATCTTACTGTAGTTGTAAATAGTTGTATGCATCTATGTAATATATAAAGAAGAAAAGTCTGTAGCTACGTATGATCTGAATGTACTGTAATTTGACATACGCTAAGAATAAATTAGCACAAAAAGGAGGTAGCATCGTAAAATTATTTTGTTTACTTTCATTTAGTTGGTTGAAATGGGGGAACTAGCCTTAAAAAAATGAACCATTAATTTCCTTTAGAATAGAGAGCTAAAATTTGGCACAATTTCAACAAAATAGTTCGATTACGCAGTTCATCCACTGACACGAGTTAAGTAAAGTTCAAAAATTAAGATTTTATGTTTTAGGGTTTGAAACAACTTTTTGGGAAATAGGTCTACTTACGAAAGCACTGAATAGCTGCCTACGTGTAGAAATATATTAGTAGGCCTAGAATTTGTTTGCATCACAGCCAAAATCCTTTTCTCACACGCTGCTTTGTTCTGCTCACAGAGGACATTCCGACAATAGACCCAGTAACACGGTATTTTACGTTTTGGTCGATTTTGGGGTAACCAGACGAGCTATAAGATCGTGTAAAAATGTGAAGAATAATATCCTATATTTTTTTCGTTGAACTACAAAAACATTACATTCTAGTACAACAATAATTTTAAAAGAATTTCCGTTAAAAAAGTGCTTCCTGTTTTTATTTGGTTTTTGGCTAAGTAACTTGTGTGAGCCACTAAGAAAACCAACGTATGTACCAAATTTTGATCAAATCAGACGTGAAATGCGGCAGTTAGAGTGTAAAAACACACACACATATATTATAACATTTGACCCAGTGGGATATAACAAATTTACAAAAATTAAAGGGTCCTGGTAAACTAACTTAAAAGATTGTGAGAAGTAGGCCTAATGTTGACAAGATAGTCTAAATTTAACATCAAAATTCGATCTAGACAAAATCATTTAAAAACAAGTAAATTCACTTCAGGAGATGTTATATAATAAAGAAATAACGATAAACACTCATATTATAACTAAGTAACACTTAACTTACCTTTATATATACAAATCAAGTTTAATTTGCAACTAGGCATAGCCTAAGCCTACCTACGTATTCAAAATGTTTCACATTTTGAAATAAGTAGTAGCGTATGTATTTATTTGTGTAATATAAGTTGTTTGTTATAGAGTTAAATTTCAAAAGCAATGTATAGTTTATTAAACAAAGTGTTATTAAATTTAAAAAGTGTTAAACCAAACAAAGTAAGGTTATTTGGTTGATGTGCTACGATTAATATAAATATGCAAGTTACATGACTAACTGGATACCAGAGATCTGGATACGACGACCGTAGATGCATAGAGAACAGCTGTTTTACGATTGTGTTCGGTAGTGAATAAAGATACAGTTATATTAATTTATAAAAGCAAATAATTACGTATTTCGGACAAATAAAGACTAATAAAGGTTAAATATCATTTTAAACATTGTAAAAACATAAATATCTCCGATAAAAAACTAAAAAACAATGAAAGTTAATTTGTAATATATTTTGTGTACGTGACCAGAAACACCTGCCACTTACGGGACCAAGTAGTAACGAAAACAATTATTAGAGATACTTACAACGGCACTGTCGGTAGAAGCCCGGTATAGTTGAACTAAAAATTGGTAATTCAGCATTAAACCTTGTACTGTTCAAACGTATTTAATAAACTCAGAAATTATTTCAAGCGAAATAAGTTAAAATATACTTAAAAGAAAATAAAGGAAGAATAATAGATAAAATTACTATCAATATAAAAGAGAATTATAAAATGTACATAACTAAATAATTGGTAAAGTACCAAACCAAATTTGAACTTCTGCAAAGGTAATATCCATCTAAATTTATTTACCCATTATAAAACAGTGACTTTCATTTTGAAGAGAACAATAGTTAATTAAAATTAATCGTCATTGATATCAATTTCGTAAATATTTAAAGAACTTGAACTATTTTAACACTTTTGTAACGTTCACTAGTTTAAATATTTCATCCTGTATAGACCTAAATTTTATATTTCTGATTACATATTTAATAGGCCAGGATTCTTTTAACCCGATATAATAGAGTTATAATTTGTCATTTGTAAATATATTTTATTATTTTGATAATATATAATCTTGTGATTGTATATTTTAAGTGCTCTATAAATTTATAAAATTGTAAACCTGTAAATCTGAATAGAGCCTACAGAGGTAAATGAACCAGCAAGACTTTTGCCTATAATAAAGGAATATTGTAAAACAAAGGCCTAGTCATTGATTTCTTTTAAAATTGGCCTAGCTTATTAAATATTTTTCATTAGAAGTTATCTGACTTCACAAAGTGAGTTTTGAATTTTTTTATTTTATAATTGGCTTCAACACTTGTGGCTAATTTAGGAAATCATTTTAATAAAATAAAAATAGTCTTTTTTTATTTTATAATATATACATATACAATTTTGAGTGACACAACAAAACGTGTTCTGGAGACCATGATTGACTATTGACTGCCTATTGACTGCTCCCGACCATAAGATCTCACCATAAGAGTCACTGCAATAGCTCATATTTCCTATTGAAATTCACTAATAATACAATTAGTTTAGTACAAATGTTTGGATGTGTTTGATTAGTTTACCATTGCCGACACGTTGTTGAACACCAACCAACTAAAACTGTAAGATATATAAATTATGTACCAGTACTTTCTGTATTTAATGTGTTTGTATTTTTATGAATATATGAGACCTAAAAAGTGATAATATATACTTAAAAATGGAATTACTATCTCAAAACGCGTCGTAAATAGGACAGCATAACGAACTCCCACGACGGACTGAATAACAGGTAAAATACTTGTAGTAATTTCCTGTACTTATAGTGAACTTCCATAGGAAAGAAGAATTATTCCAGTGACTCTTATGGTGAGATCTAAGGTCGGGAATAGTACATCTACACCTATCATGGTATTTAGATAGATCATTTTTGGGGTGTAATTAAAAATTGTACATATGTGTGTATCCATACTCCAACGGCCGCATTTTCTGTCCGATTTGGTCCAAATTTGGTAAACAAGATCGGTTGAGTTCGTTAGCTAAAAGTAAGATTTTTGACAGGAAGTAATTATTTGTTTTACCTTTTCGTAATAGATTAAAACCTTTTTGGTGTTTTATCAAATTAAATAAGTGTAAGATATTATTCTGCACATTTTGTTTTTCTACACGACCTTCTAGCTCGCTTGGTTCATCTAAGGTCGATCAAAACGTAAAATACAATAAAAGTAACCGGTTCAAATCCACGTGGGAATCTTCTAGTCTGAGGCAGACGGACGAGTTTGCACGCTGCGAACGAAGGGATTTTTCCACACCAAGAATAAACACCAAGAATAAAAAAGTCTTAAAATTGCATGGTAAATCCAAATCCGTCATAAAATAGGGGTTTTCATAAGAAATTCGAAAGTTGGCCTAATGGCCACTAAAAAGTAGGTGAAGTCCCCCATTTAAAGTTTCCTGTAAATCTTATCGTTTCTGATTTACCAATGGTGGCACACTTAAAATAGTCACCCTGTATAATATAGCCGCTAAAATATGCATGTAGGCCTACTAACAAACCGATTGCGAAAAGATTTTCCATCCATATAAAACTTACATCAATCAGAAGCGTTTTCATTTAAATAATTTGGTTGTCAATTACAGTAATTACGTAATCCTTAAATACGTTACAAGTAAGGAAACTGCTTCTTTACATTCTTCGAAAGGGGTGTTTGTTCAACGAGGCGAAGCCGAATTGTTAATCCCTGAGTGATGTAAAGAAGCAGTTATCACGTGTAACGTACAATATTTTACCTAACCCCACAACTTACAGGGTGTTCTTTAACTGTGTACAGTAAATAAAATGAACACGACATATTAACTAGTATATTATTTTTTAATTAAACAAACATTGCACTAACATTATTAATCGAACATTGAAATTAGCAAATGAAACAGAGTGTTACTTGGTATAAATGTTAAATACTGAGTTTTGCTTTGACAAAGTATTTGATAATATACAAGGTGTCGAAAAAGTCTGGGTACGGCTTAATATTTCATATATAAGGAAAATTTGAAGGTAGATGTAATTGAGGTACCTACTCTATGTAAAAATACTATTTTATTAACACATCAAAAAATGTATCCGCCATTTTGAATGGAATTTTTTTTTTTTTTTAAATAGTAAGGTGATACATCATTTCGATGTATAATTTCAAGAAAAAACCAAAAGTGAAATTTGCACATCCGTATTTTTAACCGATTAAAAATGGCGGCCAAAAACAACGAAATCGTGTTTTTCCGATTTTGCCCTATTTTGCTGTACTATTTTTGTTTTAATAATAATTATTATTCTTTTTGGATTCAGAATTAGATAAGCTTTCAAATGCAATGCCACACTACGTTATTTGGTTGAACAACTCGAAATCGATTTAAAAAAAATCAAAATGGCTGTAACTCAAAATTTTTAAATACTAACAAATACCGTTGTGTGGCATATCGTTTGAAAGCTTATTTAATGATGAATTAAAAAAGAATAATAATTAATATTAAAACAAATATAGTACAGCAAAATGGAGCAAAATCGGAAAACACGATTTCGTTGTTTTTTGGCAGCCATTTTTAATCGGTTAAAAATAAGGATGTGCAAATTTCACCGTTTTTTTTTCTTGAAATTCTACATCAAAATGATGTATCACCTTACTATTTAAAAAAAACAAAGTTCCATTCAAAATGGCGGATAAATTTTTTGATGTGTTAATAAAATAGTATTTTTACATAGAGTAGGTACCTCAATTACATCTACCTTCAAATTTTCCTTATATATGAAATATTAAGCCGTACCCAGACTTTTTCGACACCTTGTATATTATCAAAGAATCTAAGAATATTTTAAATATTTTATAACATTAAATTGCATTAAATATCTAATCGCTACTAGATGATATCTTATTTTACAGTCAAATCTTAACTGAAAAAAAAGTTTGACTTTTTAGTGTAGTCGGTATGATCTTTATTTTGTCGAAAGTGCAGATTTTGTCCACTAGATCGCATCTACACTAATAAATAAAATTGGAGTGTCTGTCTATGATTTCAAAAAATATAAGCTTTTTTCTAATCTCATATAGTATTCACACATAACCAAAACCTAACACTAATTTATTTATTTTTTTTTTTTGTCTGTATGTTTGTTTGTCTGTCTTTTTTGATTTCCGAGCCAATCTCCGGAATGGCAGAACAGATTTTGACAAAACTTTCATTATCATTTAGAGAATATTTTAGGCTACTTTATTCAAAAAATATTTATATAAAATTCCTGTAAAAAAATTAAAAAAATTAAAAAATTATGGACAAAATGAGGGATATTATGTACAAATGTTGGGGATATTGCAGGTTGTAACGTTACTATAATAGTATAGAGATCGCAAGAAAAATTGAGATTTTTGTGGAAATATTCGTTTTGGGAGCTCCTTAGTACAAAAAGTGGTTTACACAAAATATCTGTCTGTATGTCTGTCTGTCTGTATGTAAGTCTGTATGTCTTTATGTATACAAAGCTAGAGAAAACTATTCAATTGATTTCGAACAAATTTGCACCAAACATGCCAATTAGGCCT
This sequence comes from Philaenus spumarius, assembly GCA_018207615.1. NCBI lineage: Eukaryota > Metazoa > Arthropoda > Insecta > Hemiptera > Aphrophoridae > Philaenus > Philaenus spumarius. The sequence goes on from JAGFPH010008479.1 coordinate 24,711, forward strand.
GTATGGATGCACGAAAAAAGGTTTTGAAAATTCAGTTATTACTTTTTTTTTAACTGTTTTAACGGTTTTGATAAGATTTTGCTTATTTGTAGCCCTTAATGTACCCACCATATGAGAAAAACCTAATCTTTCTAAAAATTCTTGTTTAGCTAATAATAACAGATTTTTGGGTTTTTTCCTTAAATTGGGTTGTTTTAAAATTTTTTCAAAGCCTTTTTTCTTGCGTCCATACAGGCCTAATTGACATGTTCGGTGAAAATTTGTTCGAAATAGATAAAATAATAATAATATTTATTAGTTACTCTCCTACTTTAATACCACTTCTCCTACCCCACCTACAATAATTATGAAGTCGCAGTGAATCTATTTAATAATTTAAATATGTTTTTGAGAAAGTATGTGCTAGTATGTGGTACTGTTTATTTTTAAATTGCCCTTAACCTTATGTATCGGGGACGTTTCACCTCACAGAAAAATTGTAGGTATTAATTAAAAAAATTACTTTAGATGATTTATTAAAATTTTACTTTGGAAACTATAGATATTTTTTATTTTACTTAAATTTTATTTTAAAAAAATACTACTCGCTCGGGTCGTGCCGTTTGGAAGAGTATATGTTCTGAACTGTGTCGTTATTAACTTTCAATAATCTTTATATATTGTCACTTATTTTTAAATACAGCACTTAATATTTAAAGCTATCATTAGTTGAAAACATATAAGTGGTATTGCTTACTACAATAAGTTCCTTAAGGCAAATTTGTGGTAACTACTAATATTTAATTTATTCTCCTTGAAAATTCTAACAATGTAAACACAAATTTCTTTTATCAATGTACAGTATATTTGATCCAATAACCTGAAAACTTATACTATTACATTTATACGAGAGACATGGTATTTAATACAAAATGGATTTTAAACTGACCAGAACGATCGTTTTTTAAAATTAGTTAATCCTCTTAATGATTTTTAGAAAAGGATTTAAATTAATTTATGATATATATTTCTTTAAAATAATCGTTGGATAAATTATACTCGTCTAGCTGCCTTCGGCTCCTGGAAGGATTTATGGACTCCAAGAAGAAGATCCTGCCTTGCCGGGATGCCTCAATTCTAGTGGAAATTCCGCCGTGTCTCGAATTCGGTCATCTTGGAACCAAATATTCTCTGCTGCCAATTTGTCTGGTTACTATGGGTGTTGTCCTTCCGTATTGAATGTGACGTGGACCACTGAGCCGTTCCTGCCGTTGCTACTTTCTCAGAAATATTCCCTAGAAGTCGTTATAATTAAGTCAATGATACTAATTTTGCTTGAATCGGTTTACAGTGGTTATCTTTACTTTAAAATCATTTACCGTTTAATCTCGCCAAGTCGTACTAAAATGCCTTCACGTTGATATTTAGCTTCACAAAAATACATCTTCTTACATCACTGGTCTATAGAAGATTGACGATCTTTCCATAGAAAATTTGCGAGCTCCTCCCTTTTTCAACTTTCTCTACTTGGAAACCCTCTATTTTTCCCTTGTTGTGAATGCCTAATTTTAATAATATTTCTACAGTTTTGTTTTTCAACGGTTTAATGAGCTGCACCTTAGGTATAATTCGAAAGTTTGGAAGGCTCCCGCCAGTCTGGTCATATTACGATTTCGCATTACTTTTAGCTTCATCGAAATTATACAGTTGTATATTTTAACCCCTTTTTTATTTTAATAAACCCCCCTTTTCTAATTATAATACACTTTTGGAGACTCCTGCGTGGTCCGCACGCCAACATCCAATAGAACCTTATAAAAACATATGGTAGGCCTATGTTTTATTTAAAATAAAGGTGTAGGATTAATATTAACCTCAAAACTAAGATGGTAAATAATGTTAAACGTTTAATTAAATTATTTCTTATATTTTATAACAGCAGTTATAATAATGGTTAAAAGAACCAGCAAGACTTGGGTCTACACTTTAAAACCATAACTTAAAAGCTAGAAATACAAAAATAATTGCTTCAAATTTTGAAATCAGCTGTTAATGAAAATATTGGAACAAACAGCTATATTATCTGTTATTTTATTCAACTATGCTATGGTAATAAATGTAAATACATGTCTTGGCTTATGATTCTAGGCCTAACCTAAGATTTTTTTCCTAATAAGTTTACAATTATTGAAATAAAACAAGGTTTTTTTATCGAAATGAATTATAGCCTATGTTACCCAGGGATAGTGTAGCTTTTAATTAGTAAAACTATTTATTTCTTCAATCGGTTCAGTAGTGCCAGAGATTACCCCTACATAGCCTACAAACAAAGAAACAAAATTTACCTCTTTATAATATTAGCATAGATTTCGCTTAGTCTCAAAAAGTCATTGTCTTTTCATAGTTAATCACTTTTGCGCTTTAAATCATTTAATTTAATTTTATTTAATTTTTGACTTTTTATACAACTTTTAATACTATTATAATTATTTAATTGGCAACGATTTCAATCCGTTTCAGTGTCTATTTCGATCTCTATCTTACATTATGTACAGGTAACGGCTACCCCCACCACCCATCCTAGTTGCAAGTGCTTTCTGTCTTAATCAATCATCATTTAAGTAAAAATAATACAATATGCAATAATGTGTTTGCATTGGCATGACCATGGGTCACCGCCAAGGTTGTCGAATGAAGCGAGTAGGGGCAGAGTCCCTAGTTGCATTATACAAGGAATATATTAAATTACACTCAGTGGCTTTTATTTACCACCAATATGTAATATTTTATAAGTTTAAATTTTATAAATATTTCAAAAGCTGCATTAACTAATGCAGTAAGAACTGTTAAGGTGTCTCCACCCTTTTGTCTAGTTCTGACTATTGTGTGGAACACATCCGTCCTATGAGGCGATCAAACGAACCAGTTACCACACCTGTACGACTTAAACAAATTTATTTCTCAAATAATTAATACTGTATAAGGAAACTATTTTGTTTTGATCGTAGTAAATTTGTGGAAGGGGATTGAAATGTAAATACAGGTCAAGTATTACATAATTTTCATCAAAAACACCCTAACTGAACGGAAGATATTTTTGTATTGAAACGTTTTGAACCAATAAAAACGCACCACTAACAAAACATTGTTTAGACAACGAACAACTTCTAAAATCAACAAATCGGTTTTTGTCAATTTTCAAAATCATAATACAGAAAAATGTATATATATTATGTTACCGGTACATATCTATTATCAACTTCAATTTTTGTTTGTGACAAAGTTGTAGTTTTGTCTCTTAATTCCTTTGTATTATGGGTTTGAAAATTTTAAAACTCCATATCAAAATAACACTAAGAACAAAAAAGTCTTCAAATAAGAAATTCGAATGACGGGCCATTTACAAATATTTAACTAAATATTTTTTATATATAAAAAAAACTATGAAAGTTTCCCTATTTAAAGTTTGATGTCAGATTTATAGTTTACAAGATACCAAAGGTGGCCCATTTAAAAAAGACTCCCTGTATAGCTCAGTTAGTTTGGTAACTAATTCGTTTCACTAAAAAAAATAATTCGACCACGCAGCTGGACCGCTGACGTGAGTTGAGCAAATTTCCAAAATTAAGTTTCTACGCCTATGTTTTATGGTTTCAACCAACAATATGGGAAATAGGTCTACTCACGAAGGCGTTGAACAGCTGTCTGTGTGTACGCAATATATTAGTAGAATTGGTTTGCGCCATCGCGAGTTTGCACCGGTTGGCTTTGAACCGGGTACTTTTATTGTATTTTACGTTTTGATCGATTTTGGGGGAACCAAGCGAGCTATAAGGTTGCGTAAAAAAACTAGATGTGCAGAACAACATCCTACATTTATATTTTTAGAAAAAACTCTAAAAAAAATTTAATTGTCGTAGTAAAAATCTAAAAAATAATTACTTTCTGTCAAAAAACGTACTTCCAGTTGTTGGATTTTTTTGGCAAACGAACTCGTCCGAGCGACATTGACAACAAACATGTGTACCAAATTTAAATGCGTAAAATGCGTCCGTTAGAGTGCGCACACATACATACATAAATATATACATATATATATATATGACTTTTAATGACACCCCAAAACGTGTTCTGGCTACCATGATCGGTGCTCATTTGCTACTCCCGACCTTGTGTCTTACCATAAGGGCCACTGCAATAGCTCACTTTTCTTATAGAAATTCGCTAATAATATAACCTCTAAATAGAAATTTCTCAAATAGCTTTTAATTATTAGTTTTTGTTTTTTCAGTCAAAATATAATAAATACTATTCCAGCACCGAAGAAGAACAATTATGAAAGCAGATTTTCTTGACAAATAAAGGTCTTGAAGTATTCAACGCTTTGCTCGGCAAGGGTATGCTTAGTTTAACAATGGCAATTGACTGTTTCAAAAAGGAAAGCATGATGATAATAAAATGCGTACAACTAATGTAAGTGGAGTGAACAAAAACAACTTTTATTTACAATTTTTTAATGATCGTATTACTTCTGTAGTGATTTCTTGTATTATGTTTAGTGATACCATCTAAATTTACAATAGTTGTGAAACTTGAACCTATTTATAAGTTGTTTTTTAGGCTTTGAAAGGTTAATACTTTTTTAAGTATAGGAGTTTGAAATTATTTGGTATACTACAAACATTAATTATTGAAATTATTTAATGCAAGTTAATCTATATATATAAAAGCGAATACCACTCACTCACTCACTGACTCAATCATCACGATTTCTCAAAAACTACCAAACGGATTGAAATGAAATTTGGTATGTAGCTTCCTCTAGGGCCATAGGTGCTTACTAAGAAAGGGTTTGAAAAAATTCGAAATTTTAGGGAGGTTTGGGTTGATAAAAGTTATTAACAAACGATTTCTTCAAAACTACCGAACGGATTGGAATGAAAATTTGTATGTTGCTTCCTCTACGGCCATAGGTGCTTACTAAGAAAGGGTATAAAAATTCGAAATTTTAGGGAGGTTTTGGGGGATCAAAGTTATTAAATCACGATTTCTTCAAAACTACCGAACGGATTGGAATGAAATTTGGTATGTAGCTTCCTCTAGGGCCATAAGTGTTCACTAAAAAAGGGTTTAAAAAAATTGGAAATTTTAGGGGGTTTGGGAGGTAAAAATGACTAAATCACGATTTTTCCAAAATTACCAAACGGATTGAAATGAAATTTGTTATGAAGCTTCCTCTACGGCCATAGGCGCTCGCTAAGGAAGGGTTTTAAAAAAATATAAATTTTAGGGGTGTTTGTGGGGATTAAAGTTATTATCTTCAAAACTACCGAACGGATTGGAATTAAATTTGGTATGTAGCTTCCTCTAGGTGCTCACTAAGAAAGGGTACGAAAAATTTCGAAATTTTAGGAGGGGTTTGGGGGGATCAACGTTACTAAAATCATAATTTCAGATCTTTTATTATTATGACAATAGTGCTTTTATTATTTAAGATCTATATACGTAAAGGCCAAATACCACTCACTGACTGAACACTTAAAAATAATACAATTACGTTAAAAAGACTGGAAATACCAACCACCACGGGCAACGCCGTACGGGTTAGCTAGTTTTATATATAATTATAATTAATTTAAGTTTGTTTAAATAAAGTATGTTTATAAAATTTGTGTGTAGGATTCAGATCGGACAAAAGCTGTTGTCATGACTACTAGTTCTGATAATCAATTTTGGGGAAAGAAATAGGATGTATGTAGATGCTTCCGTTTAGAGATATACATCTATAAATTCAACTGTAACCAATGCATCTTCAACACTGTACAATTGTGTGAAAGGTTTAAATAAATGGAAACTACAATGTATTATAATAAGGTTACTAAATGTAAACGAAATAAAGAAAAAAGTATAGTGTGTTCATTTGTAAAAAGATTGAAAAACATCCTGATTATCTTATAATGATATAACCAGTGATGAGTGGTTAGAGCATGATCAAAAATAAAATATTAAAGCAAGAAATAGCATAAACGAAACGCATACGTCACACAAAAGCAGAGAATGAGCAAAATTAAAACCGATTACCCCATAATGAACGTCTAGTCGCTGCTTGACGACAAGGAACCTTGATTTATAACAGGTGTCTTAAAAGTCCTACTTCCCCCTTTTACTTTTGTGTTTGTTAAAACAAACCCATATCCTTTGGGGAGCGATACCAACTTAGCCCAAAGTATCTTTTGAAGCAATCGGAAATTTTGAGTGTTCCATACAAATGGGGGATTTTGGGGGCAAATTAAAATTTTTAAATGGTAAGTATGGTCATGTGATACCTCATTTGAAAGGTAAATTTAAGACTAGGAAAATGACACAAAGAAAATAAAAATCGGAACACCCAATACAAAATGGTGGCCCTAAACGTGTTGAAATAAATCGACATAAAGTTGCTAATATCTCGAAAAGGAGGAGTTTTTAGAAAAAAATTCAAGAGACAAAAAATGTTTATTTCAAAGTGCTTGACCTAAAAGAGTTGCTTCCAAATCGATTTCGTAAATTTTAAGTCGACTCCTACATTTTAGAAAATTAAAAACAAATCTACGAAATCGGTTTGAACGCAATTTCAGTTCAAGCACTTTGAAATAAACATTTTTTGTCTCTTGCAATTTTTTCTAAAAAATCTTCCTTTTCGAGATATTAGCACCTTTAAGTCGATTTATTTCAACACGTTTAGAGCCGCCATTTTGTTTTTTGTGGTCCAATTTTTATTTTATTTACGTCATTTTCCTAGTCTTAAATATACCTTTAAAATGAGCTATCACATGACCATATTTCCAATTTAAAAATTTTGAGTTGCTCCCAAAATCCCCCATTTTTAGGGGACATTCAAAATTTCTGGTTGCTTCAAAAGATACTTTGGGCTAAGTTAGTATCGTTTCCCAAAGGATATTGGTTTGTTTTAACAAACACAAAAGTTAAAGGGGGAAAGTGGGACTTTTAAGACACCTGGTATGAATTAGTATTACTTTTTTTTATAATAAAAACAGTTAACTCTGCTGAAATTATATCTCTTAGTAACAGATTCGAAAGCCAAATATTGATCTCTCACTGTCTAAATATCTAAAAAAAAATACTCCTGATGTTGATTACCGCCAGGAATTTATATCCTATGTAAACTTTACCCATTGAAGTCATATAATTTTCACTGATGGTTCTAAACTGGACAATAGAGTTGGTTGCGAGTTTTCCGTCATGAAAAAACTGCACCTGTGGATTACCACCATCCTCTTCAGTATATACAGCAGAACTTTTCCCAATACTCAAGACGCTCAATCAATATTACTGTATAGCAATACATTCGACTACTAAATTTGAGTTTTCTCCGTTATTTATAGTTCAGTTATTAAAAAACAATATATCATTGGATTTTTCTTAAAATAGTCTAAACATTTTGTGTTTAAACTTTTTTTTTAATTTATTTATAGCTTTCCAGATATTGAAAATTGAAAATGTTTAACCTCCGCCATTTTTAAACAGATACTGTATTGCATTTTGTCAATGTATTGAACGAGAACGAATCGAAGTGAATAAATCTTTCAAGTGAACGAGATTTGAACAAAACGCCCATTTCGTTGAACGGACTTGATCTCTGTTGCGGAGTGACCTCTGATACCGCTACCGTTATATTACTGTTCGCATGCACAAGCAGTTGGGACTTAAAAGTCTTGCACGATTTTCAGCCTCGCTACTCGAAAAAAGGACGAGTGATTTTTATTTTCCCTCTTTTTATCAACGAAATCGCTTCTAAAGATGTACCGTTACAAAACATGAACTATATAATTCATCCAATCACCTACTCTAGTGGAGAATCTTTTTTAGATGTTTTTTTTTACAAAAGTCCCGTAACAAGTACCATAGTGATTGCATTAATCAGAACAAATTCATTGTGTGCTGTGACGTTCCAATTCACGCTTCATCGGGCTGACTGTTTGTCTGCTGAAACAATTCCGCAATCAATTATAAACTCCACAAACAGGTATTGTCAATGTACAATGTGCCCGCCCGTACAAGGAATAAAATGGATCCTAACATTTTAGAACTGAAAGAGTTTGAATTCTGATTTCAACATCTTATGGAACTTTAATAATCTCATTAATGGTTTTGTAAATTAAATATATTCCATCCAGATTTCGAAATTAAATTCGCGTTGCATCCAAACTATTTGTACAGCTGTGAACACTACTGACAAATATACTTCTGTAAAAAATGTCAACTTGAAAGAAACACTATAAACCAGATCTATACTAATAATATAAAGAGGTCAAATTTTTTTGTTTGTTTGTTGGTATGTAGGGGGACATCTCTGGAACTACTGTACTGATTGAAAAAATAATTTTAAAAATCTAGCTACACTATCATTGAGTAACATAGTGTAAATTTAGCGGGAACAAATTATTAGTTTAGGTCTAGACTGATGAATCAACACATGTGTTCACATTCATTAACATAGCAACCAATTGAATAAAATAACAGACAAAACAGCTGTTTGTTTTATATTTCTATTAACATCTGATTTCAAACTTTGAACCAATTATTTGTGTTTCTAACTTTTAGGTTAGGTCTTTACTAAAGTTCTTGCTGAGCCTTGCTGGTTCTTTTAACCTTTATTATAACTGCTGCTATAAAGTATACGAAATAATTTAATTTGAACATTTAACATTATTTACCATCTTAACTTTGGGGTTATTATTAATCCTACACCTTTATTATAAAGAAAACATAACATGATTATTATACGTATAGAAGGTTCCAACGGGGTTGGCGTGCGGAGCACGCAGAGGGTTTCCCTACCTAGTACATAATAAACAGAATAAAGATTCTCACAAAAACGTTTAATACTCAAGCGCGTTTCGATGATCAAGTCATCATCAGTGTTTTTTACAGCCACAAACTTTAACTAACGTAACAATATGGTGATTTTTGAAAACTTACCACTCTATCATTTTTAAATTCTAAATAGGTGTACAAAATCTGATCTCTGGACAGATATTCACCCTCAGGTTAGACTTAGAAAACCCGTTTACAAACCCAAAATCCTCTTCCCTTTTCTACCACCCCATCTCAAAAATCTGCAATAGACGCAATAGACCCCCCTTAAAGCCCTTAATAGCCTTCAAATTAAAGCCCTTTAACAAAGCTGAATTTCTGTATAAATAAAATAAAAATAGGCCAACGCATTCGATCACTAAGCTCTAAAAAAAAAATGTGTTAAGCTATTGTTACATTTTTTCAAAATACGTAAAGAAATATCGGTAATTATTTCTCGGGATATTTCTTCAGCGTTAGTATTAATACACCCTATTTACAAAATCCTAATACCCCAACCCCTTTCTACCAACCATCTTAAAAAATGTGTTATGGATACATACCGGTTATGCTTCATCAAATTGAAGCAATTTGAAAATCATGAATTTCTGTGGTAAGAAACAAAATTGGCTATTGCAATATAAAAGCGTGTTTTAAAGAAGTTCCAGCCGTATTTTTTTCGTCTCTCCACAATTCTGCTTATATTGAACTATTTATTTATTTTAATCTTTACACTCGACCAGTTAAGCAAACGAAAACTATGGTTTTAACACATATGATATGTGATTTTTTTAACAATACCTCCTTTAATTTTTCTAATAAACTACGTGACAGTGAGCTGTAAGTTAGTTTGAAGTCGAATATTTTAATATGACTTTACTCTCTTGTCGGTAGTTTATTATTTGGGACACATAAAAGAAAATCTAAAAATTTAAACTTGACCCTAAAACGTGTTTTTTGCTAACAATTATTTACATTATTGCTAACGGAATGTTTTGGATTAATTCCAAACTTACTCGGAGACAGGGTCTTGGCATTCACAACC
>JAGFPH010008479.1:44597-55230 GCA_018207615.1 Philaenus spumarius
AAAGAAAAAAAATATAGGTGGCGCGAATGTCTAAAAACGTCACAGTTTTGTCTGGACGAGCCAAAGTCTCGAAAAAGTATTCCATCTTTTCACTACGTTCTTAAATTGGGTTTTGGTGGAAGCTTTAGTGTTTCCGAGTTTAATAACGCTACAAATGAGCACCGATCATATTCCCCAAAAACGTTTCGGGGTTTTATTACAAATTATATATATAGGCCATTTGTTCGCACTTTAACGGGCACACTTTAAGTCCGATTGAGTCCCAATTTGGTACACAAGTTATCTTTCTAAGTGGCTCGGACGAGATTATTAAATAAAAACCTCCAACAACACGAATACGTTTATGACTGGAAGTAACAGTTTTGAGATTTTCGTACCAGAATGTAGCTTTTTGGGGTTTTATCTAAAAAATCAACATAGGAGATTTATCCGCACATTGTTTTACACGGCCTTATAGCTCGTCTGATTCCCCAAAATCGATCAAAACGTAAACCACTATAAAAGTTCCCTAAACAAGCAAAAAAAAGCTAGTTTCTGCACTACGAGCTAAGCAAAGCAGTACTTAATCCAAGGCCACAAGAGCAAGGTGCAAACTCGTAAGAGTGCTTCAGCTGCAAGCGGAAGGAAGAAGCGAGCGAGCTGGGCATGTGGGTGAGGAGGAATCAAAAATTCTACTAATGTACGATATTTCGTACTCGCAGGCCTTCGTGAGCAGACCATTTCCCAAATAGTTAGTTAAAACCCTAAAACAAATAAACTTAATTTTGTAAATTCGCTTAGCTCGTCAGTGGTTAATATCAAATGCAAAACTATTTCCAACTCAATTTACTCAAATCATACGTAAACGAGTCCCTGTGTTAACTAAACAAATAAATTCCAAACACTATTATAAACTAACTCAACTTAACCGGAACTAGTTACAAAGTTTACACCAATAGTAACCATAGCAACGTGCAAATATTGTTCTAATTGAAGGAAATCCCTTTAATATAAATTGAAGTATGAGAGACTTTGTTTAAATAGTTTATTTGCCAAATATCAAACATCATACATTAGACACATAAACGTTCTTCGCTATGGTATTTAATAGCGAATATCCATATTAAAGACGAGTTATTGCAGTGACGCTTATGGTGAGACCTAAGGTCAGGAGTGGTCAATGAACACCGATCATAGTGCCCAGAACACATTTTGTTGTGTCATTAAAATTTGTATATATGTGTTCGTACTCTAAAGGGCGCATTTTACGTACGTAAAATACGATAAAATTACCATACAAAGCGAGTTTGAACGCTACGAGCAAATTAAAGTAGTCGACAATCCAAGAGAGCAAGGGATATGCAAACTCGAAAAGCGCAGTCCATAACCCGAGGCCGCAAGGTAGAAGTGTAAACTCGCAAAGCAAATGTTTCCGATGCGAGCGGAACAAAGCTGCGCGTGAACAGGGTTCCACGGAGGCTAAGATGCAAATCAATTCTACTAATAGGTCTCCTACACGTATGCAACTAATCAACGCCTTTATGAGTAGACCAATTTCTCAAACAGTTGTTTGAAACCCTAAAACATATGAATTTAATTTTATAAATTCCCTCAATTCACGTCAGACGTTCATCTGCGTGATCGAATTATTTTTTCTTATTCACACTGTCTTAAAATTCAACACAGTCAAGTTCTGTACACAAATTACAGGTAAGATTATTGGGCCGAGCTTAGTCCAACCACCAACAGCCGGTGTTCAGATATTTACAGCCGGCCTATCCAAGTCTACGCGTTAAGAAATTATTGTACGGAGTTTCAGCCATTTAAACTTTTAAACCCCAAAGACTATTATGTTTGAAGCATGGCGGTTAGCTGTGATGACCAATTAATTTTTTTTTGACAAATTCAAGCACGGTGGTTATTAAGTCTTACCACCAGTTAAGTAACCCTAGCCTGCACTCTAAATATATTTTCCTAAAACTTTTGCTGTTAATAGTTACTTTAATGTTTACTAGATAGCATGGCATGATCTGTTGCCATTCTTCTAAAACTTATGTCAGTTTTACAACACTTGCGATCTTGCTAATGCGTTTTTTCAGGGTACTTCGTGCAGTAAAGTAATAAAAGTGTTATATTTTTAAAATTTATGTAAACGTTTTTCTCCAAGACCTACGCGTTTTTTTTTTTTTAAGAAGTTTGTCAAGTCAAAAAATAGTGTGTTTTGTTTATATTTGAACCTGATTAGAAGTTATTTGTTGTTTAACTAGTGGTTAGTGTCAATTTTCAAGGTGACAATTTTCTTATTTAAACTATTTACATAGTAAAAGTCTCACCGGTTTGATGCACGATTAATTGAGAAAATTCCTAGTGGTTCAGAACATGAATTTAGTGATGATTCTGAAGATTAAGATCCTTTATGATCAAAAATATTCCAGGATGAGTGATTTTTTTGCTAGAATCTACTGATGACAGTTCAGACAGTGACCAGATAGAAGTAAAAAGATCTGTAATATCTGGTATCAATCCACCCTTGAGTTTCAATGTTGGAACTCCTGTTTCAAGTATTTGTCAGGAAGTAAGAGCAGATGAAACATTTCGTTCGCCGACTTTGTCCAAGTCTCATTATTCTCCTCAAGAATCATCTGATCTCTTTGAAGATTTACCTACACCACATCAGTCAAGTTTTACATCAAACGAATACCATCTACTTCATTTGAGTCACTACGTAATACAAATGATCGGCCTTTGGTCTGTCAACCACGATAAAAAAAAGTAAACGGATTGTACAAGAAGCACAAAATACACTACAAATTACACCAGATGAGTCAGAACAACAAGTTAAAAACAAAGTTATACAATTTTATAAAACTATTAGGGAAAACATTTGTGTTTCCGATAATAGACAATTTGAATCAGTGTCCGGTATTTCCGACAGTGTTAAGAACTTGCCAAATAAATCTCCCCTGAATCTGTTTAGTTTATATTTCCATAATCAAATCATTGACCACATCGTGTTTCATACTAGTTTGTACGCAACACAACACCACTGCACTAGTAGATTTATCAATGTGGCTGCAGATGAAATATGTTTGATTATTGGAATAAACATTTATATGGGAATGAAAGAGCTTCCTTGTTATACAAACTACTGGCTCCAGATTTCCATGATGCCTACATGTGTGACATAACAACAGTAAACCGATTTGGTAGATTTTGAATAGTCTTCACTTTAATAACAATGTCTTACAACCCAACCGAGGAGAAATAAATTACGACAAGTTGTACAAGATAAGGCCGATATGAGACAGCCTAACTCAATCATTCAAGGAACACTACAAACCTGGTAAAAACTTACTTGTTGATGAGTCAATGGTTACATTTAAAGGGCGCCTCAACTTAAGGAGCATCTAATTTGTTTATTTTTTTTTTTTATTGCTTATTATTGCACTTTTATTTAGCTTTTAAAACAAGCGTAAATTTATTATTATAACACAATTCTAAGTGGGTAAAAATACGTTTTTGGTTCGTATGTCAGATGAGATCAAGACAAATTTTGTATCATATTCTTAATAATTAGATATGATATATCCAATTTGAAAATAATTAAAATTGCCGCCTATGGTGGGAATTTTTATTTTGGTAGGGATATTTAGCTTTTTCTTTTGTGCCTAACCTGATTATACAGTCTTTGATGATATTCAGGTGATGACAACCCTGCATATGGGGCTGGTATGTATTAAAAATGTAAGTAAAACTTTAAACATGTTTTCCGGAAATCATATATTTTATTAACAAAAGGAACATTTTATCAAAATCTATCTAACATAATGATCTGAAATTTTCAGGGGTTGTTTAATGTCGTATACTACAGGATTTAAAGAGAGAATTTTTATAATATAAGAGATCATTTCTAAGTTATGACTGAGAAATATGGCAAAAACTGGTCAAAATGCTTTATATAAATATATTTTATAAAAATAATGACAAAATGTATTAAAATGCTTGTATTGCAAAACCCTCATGTTAAGTTTTGTATTTAATTAGTACTAACACATTGATAAAATTTTACTCATTTTGATCCAATGATTTCTGAGAAAATGTTCCTTAAATATTGTATGGTTAACATTGCCGAGATAGGGTGCTCCGGAGCCCCTTAAAAAAATATATAAAAAAAACAAAAGTCTCAAGAGAGGTTATAAAATATGTATACTGTGCGACCAAACCGGTTATAAGGTCAGTTTTCAAATATATCCTGGAAAACAAGCCGATTCGGTAGATGTTGGATTAGCAACTCGAGTTGTACTAACTTATGTAAATATTTCTTTGATAAACATGTTTTTTTTTTATTGACAATTAGTTTAATAGTACTGCATTGGTCAACTAAAAGAAAATAAGATTTTCGCATGTGGAACAGTAAATATGAAGAGGAAAAATTTGCCAATCTTGCAAACGATAAGAAATTGAAAAGAGGTGATTTTGGCTGGAAGCAATGTGATGACGGTTTGATATTTTTTAAATGGAAAGATAAGTCACTCTACCTACTATCAAATTACCATACACCATCAGAGGTGCTTTCAATAAACAGAAAAGAGAAGACTGGTACTTTAAAAGAGATAAATTGTCCTACAATTAATTCTCAAAGACTTGGTTTTTACCCACTTTTAAACTTTAATTATCATAATAAATTAATCCAATTTTACAAAATATATAAAAATGTTTCTTTTGTTTCAAGGGGTGTAAAACTTTGGACTGTAACGTGCTTCAAAGAGTTAAAGTGATATTTTAGACAGATTATCAAACACTACTAAATTTCAATTTTTTTTTATATATAAATATAGTGTTACTGTATATTTATTTCTGTATTACTGCAAAATAAATATTTGTGCAGGAGCAAAAAATATTTTAAAACGAGTTGATCAATTGGCTTTCTTCAGTAACAATTGCATTTTTATTTAGGAAGTGATCAACCTTAAAAATTAAAAGGTAAAATTTCTCTAAAATACTGTTTCAAGAAACTTTTGAAAACAGACAGGCCTACAAATAAGGAAGAGCACTAAAACCAAATCGAACAATCACCTGCATGCGTTCACTATAATATTTGACAGATTAAATGTTCACGGTTTGTTGCCATCTTGTTTGACGCTAATTGTTTTACGTCTTATGGTTCGGTTAATTTGAATACAAAAAAGACTGTAAGGAATTTCAACTCTCTAGACCATGTTATATTTTTAGAAATAGTAAACATTTAATTTCGGCTTAATAAATCAGCTTAAAATCTGTTTTATTCCTTCTTATTGTACATCTAGAGCAAAAGAGTTACAAATTTAACAAATTTCAAGTGAATACGTTTTGACCTTCTTGAAATAGTCATTGAGTCATTGCTACTTGGCTTTATATACATAAGTAGATTTAAATGCAGTTTGATGTAAAGCTTCTATTACCCAGTAAGTGGGCATTACATTTGTACAATGAATCCTCAATCAATTTCGTCTGATATATTTGTATGCCAGTTGTTACACAGTAGGAAAAGTAGAGTATTGATATATATATATATCAAAAGTAAATATCAGGGGTATATATATCAATCACCGTGAATGGAAAGAAATACATTTGGATAATGATTCACGTATTTATAGTGAATATGGATAATAACCTTCAAATGGTTGTTTAAAGGTTAATTAAAAGGACCAATTGAAGGTTAGTATCGTTATTCATATGTATTAATGGTCCAGGAAAGTAGGATTCATAGAAAATCTATCTATATAAAAATCTCGTGTCACAGTGTTTGTTATCGAACTCCTCCGAAACGGCATCCCCGATGTGTATAAAATTTGTTGTGTATATTTGGTGGGTCTGAGAATAGGTCGTAGGCTATTTTTTATACCCCTAGGTGATAAGGGTGGCTTTGAAGGAACTCCTAAAACAATACATATTGTATGTTGTAGGTCTCAAAAATAATACCACCTACGAACGTGAAATTTGGTACACATATTGCTCATAGGCTTAAGAGACGCACTAAGAAACGTTTTCAAAATATTTGGCCTTTAACGGTTGAAACAACCAGGGGCGAACCCAGGGGGGGATGTAGGGGATGTATCTCCCCCGAAATTTTGTTTTGTAAAACACACATAAAGCAGTCACGTTACTGATATAAAAATGTTGCGCTCATCATAGGTATAGAGGTATACCATTCAATCAATGAGCATTTCCAATTTTAATAATTTACTTCAACTCCAACAACAAGTATACATTAAAGTAATATGATTCTACTTGTCACGTTAATTTTTTTCGTATAACTATGTAGCATGTTTGGCATTTGGCAGCACTAGGGTCGGATAGGTATTACAGCAAAAAAGCGAATAATCTGTTCACATCGCGCAGGTAGTAGTGGTCCGACGTCCGACCCTGTCCATCCCCACAAAAAAGAGTTGTGATTGGCGACCAGAATACAGGTCGGTACCAGCGAGCACGTAATAGAATAGAGAAGCTACTCAAAGAGCTTATATTGTTAAACCATATTGCGTTTTCTTTTCCCAATAAATAAATATAATATTGTATATTTTACACGGCTTATTAGTATTATTCCCTCTGTAACAGCCTAATTAACTAATTATTTATTTTAATGTCTCAGTAACGATTTCAAAAATTGGAGCTTAAGTAAAACTGTTTGCACCAAATTACTAGGTTTTTAAAGTAATTTAAGTCTTCAAATACCCTCTTGACACACTTTTAAGCACTCAATTTCAAAACATTTCCCCCCTTCCTTTATTCCATCTCCCCCAAAGATAATTCCTAGGTTCGCCCCTGTAAACAACCCCTAAAACAATACATATTGTTTGTTAAAGATTTCAAAAACTTTTCCCCCTAGGAACTTGAAATTTGGTACACGTATTGCTCATAGGCTTAAGAGGCGCACTAAGAAACGTTTTCAAAATATTTGGCCTTTAAGGGTTGAAACAACCCCTAAAACAATACATATCGTTTGTTATAGATCTCAAAAACCTTTCCCCCTAGAAACTTTAAATTTGGTACACGTATTGCTCATAGACACTAGAGGTGCAATAAGAACAGGTTTTAAAATATTTTTCCTTTTAGGGTTAAAACGACCCCTAAAAAAATAATATTGTATGTTATATATCTCAAAAACCATACTACCTACGAAGGTAAAATTTGGTACACTCATAGGCGCTAGAGGCGCACTAAGAAAGGATTTTGAAATATTTGGCATTTAAGGTTGAAAGCAACCCCTAAAAGAATAAATATAGTTTTATATACTTTTCTTAAAGCTAGAATTCTGAAATTTTGTACGTTTATTTCTTACAAGATACATATACAATTAAACCAATTTAACATTACGATATGGGTTAATATGTGATAACAACCAATAAAAGCAATAAATATATACATTTGTATACCTTCCATACGCTAAAGACCTGATAATTTGTAAATTTATTTTTTTACAAGGTACATATACAAAATAAAACAGTTCTGTTTTACATTTTGTCACGTTCTTCTAAGGGTGGAAATGTAGTAATAACCCCTAAAACTATAAATAATAATTTAAAACCGCCTAGGAACGTGACATTTGGTACACGTATTGCTAATAGGCGCTAGAAACACACTAAGAAAAGATTTTAAAATATTTAGCCTTTAAGGGTTAAAACAACCCATTTCAGCTTAGATTTTTCCAACACATCTTTAAAATATAATATCCTACATGTGGAAAAAAATCAGCACTCTATCTTAAAAGATTTTTGAGAAATTTGTACCGTAAGTTCTAAAAATGTAAGTTTTCTGAAACAGAGGGTTAAATATTCAGAAGAGTCCTAGCGCTGGTATCGAAAGCACTGGAATCCGGCTTGTACTACTTCATATAATAATTAGTACCTGGGCTACCGAGCATTGCTCAGTACTTTTTCTTAGGAAAATGTATGCAAATACGAATCAAATACTGAATTTATATTATGTATTTTAGAAATAACAAATAATAATTATAATCATTATATAATTTATATTACCTTTATAGAAATATAAAGAATGCAGAAACTGGTGAAAAGTGTTTTAGAACGGTTAATAACAGCACAAAAATAATGTTTTAATTACGTTTGGTGTTTAAATTAGCTGATAATGGAAATATTATAGAAAACAGCTGATTACTGTTATTATAGTCAATAAACATATGTAATGATTTTAAACTACATAAGCCCAATGTTAAAAATTTTCAATTTTTAAATGAGTTGTTTAGAAAAATACGAGTTTTCCTGAGGTAGTGGTTTTCACCAATCGATTTTTTAGACCCAAAATCCTCTAATCCCAAACGTTCAGCAAAATCCTTCCGCTATATCTCGATATTGCTCGTACGTACAAACAGACCTTGCTCGTATTAGAGTATATAATTTTTTTTACGTTTATATTTATGGTTAGGTTATAAAACTTATATAATCTTAAAATATACATTTCAAACTAACAAAATAAATGATAAAAAATATGACAAAAAGTATTTGTTTATTGTCAGTGCTCCCCTTAAAATCAGAAAGCTGAAATTGTGTACATTTATTTCTTGAAAAACATATTAAAGTAAACAAGTTTTACATTTTGTTACGTGCAGCTAATTTTTGAAAATGCGATAACAACTTCTAAAAACAATAAATAGTAATTGGTATTCTTTAATTAAAGCTAGAGAGCTTGAAATTTGGCACATATTCTTAAAAAATAACAAAATATATGATCAAAAAAAGTATGACAAAAAATTTTTTTATTGTCAGTGCTCCCCTTAAAGTCAGAAAACTGAAATTGTGTACATTTATTTCTTGAAAACATATTAAAGTAAACCAGTTTTACATTTTGTTACGTGCGGCTAATTTTTTAAAATGCGATAACAACTTCTAAAAACAATAAATAGTAATTGGTATTCTTTAATTAAAGCTAGAGAGCTTGAATTTGGCACTTATTAATTTTAAGAAAATATTTAAAAACGTAAGCCCATCAATTCTATCTCGATCTATTCATTCGCATATTAAAGACGTATTTTATCTGGGCAATCTGTATTATTTAACTAAGACTGCGATTTACCAGTCTGCAGAGTTAGCGGTTGAAAAAGAAGACGCTCTTCACTCTCAATTCTTTATTCTTCAATTTATTCAGCCCACAGAACGTGACGAAGACGATTGACGGCCAATCAATGAACAATAAATTAAATACCAAACTAATTGAAAGTATATAAGTAACAATTCACTTTCATGAAATAAAAGATGAAATAAAATGAGAGAAAAATATTATAATTATGTAACATCGTGATGAAAACAAAATCCCCGTAGCGAAGCAAGGGTATTCAGCTAGTCTAATTATAGTATTGTATTAGGTATGCTTTCACACACCTACATTTAGAACAGTTATGCAAATGTTTGCCTTACATAATAAATTAGAGAAAGCTCAACGAAATTAACAAAATAGTTTTTGAGACGGCTAACAGGTGCTGCCAACATTAAAAACTAGCATACCGTACAGAAACGCCCGGGTTATTTATAAGGCATACAAAGGCAAACTCAACAATAGAGTAATATAGAAAGCAGATGTTCAACAATTCCGTGAATGCCAAGAACTTGTCTCGAAGATCAATGGAACTTTAGGATTAGTCGTAGACATTCCGAGAACAGTAAAGCGTTTATACCTTTATGACTGAAATTAACGTCGCGTGAAAGTCAATTTGATAACTCTATTAGACTGTAGAAATAAACAGGATATAGGTGTGGATTGAATTATTACAAACTATTGTATCCAGAACTCGAAATATTTTCATTAAAACAAAGATATCTAAGCTATCTCTATATAAAAAATCAATGTTTGTTCTTTATTTCATTATCCTTTATAGACTTAAAATCTATTCGACCGATTTCATTAAAGATTTCACAGTTTGTCCAAACCAATGCCAGGAGTATTTACACATTACAGCTACTGCAGTCTAAGAGGTAAAATTAGGGTTGCTACCCCTATACAATAAATGTAAATTGAACTAACTTCCTACAAGCTATAAAGCTAAAAATTATAAATATTATTCTTAACTCATATAAAAACCATTATAGTCCAAGAATATTATTTATAATTATATATTTATCAATAATTTATAAACTTTATACAGCGTGTTTTTAATCGGGACTACAGGTTGACCTCGAATGATACTCTAAATAGTTAAACACTGAGCGAGCTCTACTCTCTATCTCGAAAATGGTTTAAGTTATAAAAAAAATGTTCAAAAGTTGTAGATAATTTAATCTTCTACGATATTTATAATAAATACAAATAGCATAAAACCCATAGGAAATGAGATATTTGCAAGAAACGATTTTTTGACCTTTGACCTTCGAATATCTGTAGTCGCGGACACCCTACGATAAGTAGGTTTTGAGACAAGTTTGAGGGTGTCAAAATAAAGGTTTATACAAATTTATAGCTGAATATCTCTCATTCCGAGGTGAAGCCTCTAATATTCCTGGACTAATTAGCAATTCGATTGCTTAAATCTAAGGGGTGAAATCTAAATCTACACTCAAAATTAAATAATCATTTATATTTTAGAATCAATCATTTTAGCCACGGATCAATTATTATAATATTAATTATAAGTGATTTTCTACTCACGTCAATGATCCTTGTC
>JAGFPH010008480.1:7750-42543 GCA_018207615.1 Philaenus spumarius
TCAAGTTTTAATTTATACTTTCCATCTTTTCTTTTATTAATAGGTGCACTACCTTTACTTTTCCCTTTAGACTTTGATATCTGATTTTCTTTTACTGGTTTACTTTCTTCACTCCTTTCTTTCTTAGTTTCAGGTTTTAATTTATACTTTCCGTCTTTCCTTTTATTAATAGGCGCACTGCATTTACTTTTCCCTTTAGACTTTAATATCTGATTTTCTTTTACTGGTTTACTTTCATCTCTACTTTCTTCCTTCGTACCAAGTTTTAATTTATACTTTCCATCTTTAGTTTGAAGTAAAATACCTTTTTTTACTGCCAATTGTAATGCCAAGTGTATTCTTCCAGGTGTTATTTCCCTATCCACTATGCTAGGTACACTTGCAACATCATAAAGGGAACAGCCATTTATTTCTTGCAGTGCTTCTATAGCTCCACATATAAGCTTTACCAACTTGTCAGACTTAACCATTTTCTTTCTGAAACTATCTACAGTAATTTAAGTAGACTTAATAATTTTGCTGTCAAATACAGATCTAGAAACTAATATTATACGAATTGAGATTGCTAAGCAACAATAATAATAGTTTTATAATACATCATTATTGTTTAGGAATTAGATATTATTGAATCTTTTTAAAATTTATTTAGGCTAACAACAGACGAAACACCGATGTAAGGTACACTAAATGTACAACCAATTAATTGTGTGTCAACAGATGAGACACTGAGTAGAGTGCTTCCAGATTCTGTGGCTCTACGGTGTCTCTAACCGCGAGAAGCTTGGACACCGGACAGTGTACGGGATTCCGCAAGGGCATTCATTTGAATTGTGACTATCAGACAAGACATTAGTAGTGCGCCACCATTTAAAAATTAGTAAATTGTTTACATGTGAAATCTGATTTACTTTGCGTCTTATTAAATTGTTTAAGTCTTACAGTATTTACTTTAATTAGTCCTATCGTTTATATTTTTACAAATTTACAAGAACAATTTTATAATAACTCCCAGGGATATAATTTCTTCTAGTTCCAACATACTTTGTACTACTTAAACAATTTACTAAACATGTAAAAAATGTAGTAAACGCACAAACAGTTTGCATAAACAGTTTGCACAAACACCACCAAAATCACAAGAGACAAAACTACATAGCCTACTGACAGGAACTATGAACATTCTGTATGTTTCGAAAATAAAAAGAAAGTGGCTGTGTCGTCAACCAAATTAGTTGTGATGATTCTGTGTTTTAATTTTATTTTGTTAGATAATTTGTTTTACTGATAAGGTTTTCACACAACCCTGCTATTTCCTAATTACACGTCTGCCATCTGGGGCAGAGTTCATAAATATGTTTTAAGTAAACGGCTGATATATAATATGAATAATTAATCTTGTGGCAAATTCTTTGTCATTAAAAAGTAGGTATGTGAACTGTTGTATAAAGTGTGTTTGCAATTGATGTAATTTTTTTTAATAGTTATACATTTAAAAATCTTTATTTCATTAAATCGAAATTCAAGGTTACAAACAATCGAAATCGTTTGGTTTCATTTGTAAACAATATTTAAAATTTAATCTCCAAACATAAATAATAACGTAGATTTAAATATATTTCTAAAATAGAAACAAAACCACAAATTCGGTGATTTTCTATACGTTTAAAACGTAAGTTAAAAGTGAGAATCTCTCAAATAAAATTCACGTGTACAGCTAAAAGTGACGTTGCTCATGTTTAGAGAGTAAACATGTAAGCTGTTTGTAAATACAAAATTATCTTCAGCTAATGCTTCGTAAGATTAATGTATTTAGTACAAAAGGCAAGCCGTTCTCTGACATGTAACCTTGTCTATGTGTCGAAGATAATTTGGATGTGTCATAGCTTAACTGTAGTAACTGACATAGGTAGGTCTAAATACTCTAGTAAATAAACTAAACATCAAAAGAGCATAATTTTAAATGAGAAAATATGTCTTTATCAGTAGATTTTATTTCATAATCGTGCACTGCTGTGTTCTTTAAGCTATTTTATAGTTACAATAAAATCTAATGGTTTTAAAAGTAGGTTGTTCACATCCAACGATAAAACCTGACCTTGTAAAATAAATAAAAAGTAACCTCCTATCTATACTGTACTAAAGAAACGATAATCTGTACATAATCTTACAAATCTAAATCTACTGGTACTGATTTGTTGGCTCAGATCGTAGGGGTTTAAGCACAGGCTTTTTCTGAGTATCAGTTACATCTATGAGCGAAAACAAAACCCACAAACGATGCGTGTTTTCTTGAAAATAAATTATTAAAGTATTGGTGAGTAGCGTAAAAACAGAATATGTTAACGGATTGTTGCCTGCAAGAGACGATATAAGATAGTATAAAATGCTCTTTCAAGATATTTTAAATATCAAAGTGTTACGAGTATTTCAAAATGACAGCCAAAACATTCAAATGTATTCTACGTCTCGCCACAATCATACTAAACTTTACCAAGTTATTCAGCAGGTCACAATTAGCAAATAATACAACATAACATTTGTACTATCTTGTTTAGTTTAGACATTGTCTGTCTGCGTGTGTTTTTGAAATACATTATTATTTCTTAAACGGTTCAAGAGAAATTCAAGAAACTAAGCGTGAACTTTTATAACATTGGTTTATACAAATGGACAAATTTGTACCTATTTAGCTGTAGTTATCCGTTTCAAAATGGCGGTGGTTCAAATTTTTCAAAGTCGAATAAAATTCTAAACATCCAAGATTTTACAAACGAAATTTAAGATACAAAAAATGTAGAAAATGTAAAGATAAACCCAACGGTGTGCCACTTTTTGTCATTCATTCAAGGATAACCTGGAAAATACAATAGTTCTGGCTGAAAGTAGATATCCGTGATTATTTAAGAAATTCATATGAGTGGTGTATGTATTTATCAAAATAAACAGATGGTTATGATTTAAACTTAAAATTAGATAAAAACTAATTATTAGTGTTAGGCCCTCCGTTTACAGGGCGAGAGAGACTCGAATTGAAGCGGTAGGCTCACGTGCGTCATGAGTCTTATGCGACATGTCCTCCGCTCACGGGGCGATTTTTCTCGCAGTTAATTAGCAGTCATGAACCAAGAAGGTTCTTCTTCAAAAGTTTTTAAAATGAGCAGTTTATGATGAGGAAGATATTATGTGTTATTGGTACCAACCGACGGATGAAAAGAAGAACTCATAGAATACGGGTGCATGGAACGGAACTCATTTCGGCTGTTTGTTGCGGTAAAATAATTGCAAAAGAGTGAAGCAAAATAATGTTTGGCATTTTATAGAATGGCCTAGACTTATAACTTTCTACTGTTGTACATTTTTCTTTTAATATCGAATTTTCACAAAGAAAATAAGAAAAAGGAAAAGAATACACCAGATAACCCCCAAATAAATGAATGGTTTTAATAATACCTGATATTCTATATATAATCAATGGCTTCAATAATTTAAATTTAATCGGAGTTTATTTAATGATTATGTATAATAAAACTATGCAACTATAATTATATTAAAGAAAAAAATGTAATGAAATGAGATTCTTAGTTGACAAAAATTTACTTCCTTGGTTATTTCATTCCATGCTTTATCTGCATATTTCTTCCTAGAATATTCCTGGAGGGTATGATCATATAACAAAGAGTATTTTTCAACTTTTCCCACAAATTTTACCTTAAACACCTTCATGTTCAACAAGACGAAACTCATCGTTTCAAGCGTCACTCTCAATTTTTCCCGTTCCCAACAATTCGCACAGTTCGAGTCGCTCTCGCTTCGACGGCAAAACGCCTCGTTGGGGAATCCCCATTCACATACGTAGGAAGTCGAGTGGAGGGGGAATCCCTCCGAGTTCGAATCTCTCTTGCTTCAATTCCTTTTCGCCCCGTGAGGGCCTTAATGTTTTCGTTAAATCACCAATTTCAATTTCTAAAACATTCATAAACTGATAATGAACAATTAAACTGTCAATGTCCCGACATTGTTTAGTTAGATAAATATTTAATTTTATTGTAGGGCCTACACTGTTTTTTTTAATTTTTTTAACTCGTTCGAGCATTTTTGTACAGTTTCAGTAAAATCTTAATAATTTTACTTCATAATATTTATTTTTACTTTAAAATAAAATATATTACTGTTACGATGGACATAAGCCTGTTACAAAAATAAGTGTGTTGAAATAAATAATTCGTGAATTGAGTGAATTTTTAAAATTAAGTTTAAATGTTCTATGTTAAAATAACAGTTTTTTATACTGTTAGAATCCGTACTTTATGTAGATTAAGAATATCTAAGTTTTATTTTACTGATGATTTTCCGTCGAGTTACAACAGCGAGTAAACGACAAGGAGTCCGCTGCTGTAGTCTTCGCAGTTGACATAGCAGTGACGTCATAGGCGATCGATACTGGGTCACCGTAAATGAGCAAAATGACATAGCCCTTGTTATAGAGCCCTGGAAATAGTACGAAATATTGATTGGCGCCCAGGTCACTGCGGGCAATATTCACATAACGTTGTCACAGTCCGCATTCTGTGTGCCAATGCCTTTATAGAAAGCCTAATTAATTTAGGAAGGTATAAAAACCACTCAAAAGCCTAAATTTACTTGGTTACAATATTTTGACTAGATAAGCCTGACGAAACTAATCAACAAAGATAATATTAAACTCTATATCTTGCCTTTGATAAACACGATATCCTACCTTTATATTGATTTTTGATTCGTAACTCTTATTACGAATTTTGTTTACCGCGAATTACACTGGAAGTTTCCTAGAAAATTTACAGATAAGATCTCAATTTTAAGAGCGTAAATGCAATTCTACTGTAAAGTGACTATGCTTTATTAATGCATGCATACATTTACGCCAGTGGTAAAATTACCTTTTAGAAGCACTTTTTTGCAGAATCATATTCGAGCATATTAAATACCGTATTATAAAACTAATTCGAAACATTTTTGTAAGATTTCATAATATGGTTAAATTAAGAAAATATAACTTGTTGTAACAGACAGTTCAGCCTTCAGCGATATACTATCAAATTTATAAAACAAATAACTCTTTGAAAACATTAAGGGTCTTCATCACTTTGCGTAAAACAGCGAAAACGTTTATACTACGTGCTAACGTGTTTCAGACGCAGTTTTTCAACTTAAAAAAGTGAGGTTAAACCTCTTAAATTGTGCTTACAGGCTGTCTGCCTCATAATTAAAAGAAATCGACCGTAATCCTTTAAATAAACGTTTAAATTAAATAGAAACTTATTATATTTATTGCATTTTTGGGAGTTTTCAAACAATAATTTTCATATTTTAATTAAATAAAAAGTATAAAATCTTCTAATAATTTAAAGTTGTTTCTCTGATTACTCATTTATAAATAGAATCCGAAACACGAAATGACGAATGCATGTTTCAACGATCTTGCGGCTTGCGGCTTGCGACTTGCGACTTGCGGCTTGCGGCTTGCGGCTTGCGGCTTGCGACTTGCGGCTTGCGACTTGCGGCTTGCGACTTAAGCCGGCTTTGGTGGCGCTACTAGCCAATCTACAAAAGTCGTCTTGTGCAATCACTTTATTTACTCGAAATTTCTTCTCTTTATATTGGACTTGGGGAAACCCCTGCGTGCTCTGCACCCCAACCCCGTTGGAACCTTCTAAACACATAATCTTGTTATGTTTTATTTATAATACAGGTGTAGAATTAATAATAACCCCAAAGCTAAGATGGTAAATAATGTTAAATGTTCAAATCAAATTATTTTGTATATTTTATTACGTGGAGCAGTTTTAATAATTGTTAAAAGAACCAGCAAGGCTCAGGTCTACACTTTAATAAAATCCTAACCTAAAAGAAATACCAAATAATTGCTTCAAAGTTTGAAATCAGTCAGATCAGCTGTTAATGAAAATATTGGAGCAAACAGATGTTTTATCTGTTATTTTAATCAATGGTTGCTATTGTAATAAATGTAAATACATGTGTTGGTTCATCAGTCTAAGCTTGCTTAATCTAAGATTTTTGCTGACTAAAATTACAACTATTGAAATAACAAATGTTTTTATCAAAAATAATTATAGCCTATGTTACTCAGAGATTAGTGTAGCTTTTTATTAGTAAAACTATTTTTTTATATCGGTTCAGTAGTTCCAGAGATTATCCCCTACATACAAACAAACAAACAAATTTTACCTCTTTATAATATTAGTGTAGATGGTGCTCAGGGGATCGCTAAATAATGGGCGATTAGCAAACGCTGAGACTTGTTTCCAGTCCAGCATTGTCACCGACTGCACACGGACCAATTTTATTAAATTCTCACTGTACACTCGGAATTTTCCCATGGGTGAAGAATATCCTTAAGGGGTGGATACATTGTCCGCCATATTGAATCTGACTCCCATAAAAGCAATGCTACAGAATAAGTTTTTTTCTTTTTTGTTAATTCGTGGAATAAATTAAAAAATTTGGTTTCATTTTGAAGTACTGTCATATGCGGATGTTGATTGCTGAATACATTTTCAAACCGTTTTATTGTTTTCATAAAACAATAAAATAAATATATGTTTGTATGATATAAATAGTAAACTTTATTAATATTTTACTCAGTTGCAAAAAGAGATATTGCAAAAAACCTTAGCAATCAATACCCACAATCTGTTTTGCTTTAAGAGAAAAAAAAATACAGCTATCGTTTTTTGAGAAAAATAACACAAAAATATGCTTAAAAGTGAAGGTATGGTTAGGTTATTTTAACATTGAAATTGGAAGCCAACTTCGCCGTTTTGAATTTAGGGACCCGAGCCTTAAGGCCAAGGGCCTGCTCCAGTAAAATGAGAAAACAACCAGCGCGTCACTCTGTAGCCGTATCTAAACAGTGCAATTTCTTACACCTAAGTCCTTTTAACATTGCCTCATTTTAAAACCATTTTATGAATCCATCTTTTGTAATTGAGTACTGAAAAGAACTAATATTCTTTATAAAATTGCGGATCCGGCTTGCGCCTTACTTTTAATTATACATTTTTTATTGTGTAAGGAAAAAAGTTCAAATTAGGTACTTAAAAAATGTCAATTACTGTACTTGACATATCAAAGGGATTTTGAAAAAATGTGAAACGCAAAACGGATCCGTATTGTGACTGTGGTTAAAATGAGGCCTTACAAACAATTTTGTGATAAAAATTAAAAAAAAAATATTTTTATAGTTTTATGAATTTTACAAAAATATTAATATTTTGAAATATTTTTTTTTTTCAGAATAAATTCTATTCTATGTTACGCAGAGATAGTGTAGCTTTTTATTTTTAAAAATAATTTTAAATCGGTTCAGTAGTTCCAGAGACTATACAAAACAAAATACCTCTTTATGATATTAGTATAGATATAGATGGTCAATCCCCCCCCCCCTTTTACGCAGCGCGAATGTATGTTGGTTCGTTTCACAATCCGATTTCCTACTGTTAACCTCGTAAACTTTCCTGATTGTGTCGAGTCCTTCTTCTCTTCTCGTAATTCTTTCGCAACGGGAAATCTTTCTGGTTAAAAGAATGTTGTAATTCTGTGTCAGTAAAACTCAGAAGTCAAACTTAGCCTAAATATGATTGACGCAAGAAATAACAGGCCATTTTCTGTTTCATTTCTCAAATGGAGCATATTCAGACATTTGTATTGGCGACCTTTTTCTTTACGAAGTGATTCACACCGTCAGCCCTCAATGTGTTTTGGGTAAAATCAGCAATTAATTAATTAATCAACATAAATGTCATTACATTTATACATCAATTTTAGTTTCTGATGAAATGTAACAAGAATAAACATTACCACTTTATATATTCGAAGAGTCCACCATCATCTACAATGTATTTTGCTAATCTTCAGCTGTATCCTATTGTGGCACATTTTTGACTTTTCTCAGGTCCTGCAGTTTTCTGAACACGCATTCGTATTATTTATTTCATACTTTTATGATAAACTATCTTTTTTCTCCTTCATCATAGGTTCACACATGGAGGTCAGGTGAGGTTCTACCAGTTCTGTTCTAATAAGAAACCCTACTCAAAGCGCTTTTGGGCTGTCATTAGTAAACAGTTGAAGATTAACAAAAAATTGTAAAGTCAAGCATTTTAAAATTATTTGTCTTCATAACCTGTCTCACTATTAGACATTTTCGAGATTTTTATTCAGAAAATTAGACTATAATAGTGTATTATATTGTTTACATTTTCTTATAATGTTCTTCATAATTTTTTGTTTTTGTTGTTGTTGGATATGCCAATTATATCAATAATGGTAGTAAATTCGTAAAATTTTTCAAAATCTAACTTTTTTACTTTTTGGCAGCTATTTTAGTGAAAGCTCATCGGAGCATCGGGAACTATTCCATTGCCACATAGAATACAGAAAGACAGACGTGGCAAGTGCCGCATAGAGGGAAATTGCATCAGAAATAAAATTGCATCCCTATGGTGAATGTCGGTAAGATTGTAGGGGGTAGGAATGAACCCAGTATTTCCTTTTTCTTCTCATCCTACGCCTGGACCAATAAACCACTACAACGTCTTCCTCACTTGAGCTCATATTTGTAACTGAAGGAGAGTTGTATTTCCACCAAATTTGTATCGCCCAGGTCACGTTGGTTCATCGCCCTCTGTCATGAAATCCTCCTAGCAGTGTATCGTCGCATTATATTCCTTACTACTGTATAATTAAACTTTAACCTTTGTATTTGTATCGCCCAGGTCACGTTGGTTCATCGCCCTCTGTCATGAAATCCTCCTAGCAGTGTATCGTCGCATTATATTCCTTACTACTGTATAATTAAACTTTAACTTTTGTATTTGTATCGCCCAGGTCACGTTGGTTCATCGCCCTCTGTCATGAAATCCTCCTAGCAGTGTATCGTCGCATTATATTAATTACTATAAAAAAATATATATCGCTTATCTTATATCGCCTTAGAATGAACTGCGCCTTACACATACATATCTGCACTTGAGCCAGCTTAGGCCGACACTAATCGCCCAAATGAGAATTATAATACAAAATTTTCAATCGCTGCTCAGACTTATCTTGAGGAAAGAGGAATAGACTATATGCATATTCTTAGTACAGTATATACACTGAAGATTTAGTTCAGAAAATTTAAGTTTTATCTCAATAGAATATGTAGTTGTTTAGTTAAAGAATGAAATAATATTATTTTTATTTCAGAAGCATGTCTGGGAGACTTAATGAAGCATACAAAAAATCAGATTCTGATGACGATAACCCCAACACACTAGGACTAAGGTGGACAGCTCAAGATTCTAACATGGTAGGCTTATAATACCAATTAGTAGACATATTTTTTTATTTAGCTTTGTAGTGTCTAGAAAATTAGTGTAACTGCTTTCTTTTGATTTGTTAATTAAGTAGTCATTGAAATACATTTATTCGGTAGGACATTTATAATAGCTTAAAAAAATCCTTAACTAAAACAACTAACTAGACATTATTGGACATAATAGGACAAAAAATACTGTTAATGCTTTGCAGACTATTACCTCGTTAATACCATTGTATTTGGAAATTATGATCCATGTTAATACGCTCCTTAGAACACCCTATTATTTTTGTAACGACAAGCGATAACGATAACGCAGTAGAGTAAAGGTGGGTGGAACCAGGGTCGGCGAGAATAGAAGATAATAATATATGTACTAGCAATTCTCGCCGGCCCTGGGTGGAACGTTCCGATTAGGTGTTATGCTGTGTCGTGCATACTTTGTCCCGTACATTGACTAACACTATTATTAGCCTCTTATCACTCTTATCTATTATTTTTAGACACAAATTATTAATCTCTAAATTTACAAAACTGAACTGACACTGTAGGCTACAATTATAAAATTTAATCGATATTAAAAAGTCGAAGTTGGTATATAATATATAGAAGTAATGTAATAATTGGATTACGAGGTGTATTCAGACGAGTTATTTACTACAGTTTTAATCAAGTTATTTAACTTTGAAACTTTAAGTGGTTCTTTATTTTTTCTTATCAGTATCTTTCATTCAATATAATTGTTTTAATACATTTCGAATAAATGTTATACTTTTGGTTTAGTCAATATAATCATTGTATTTGGATAACCTAATGGAACTCCGATCCAATGCAATATTTCATTCCACTGGAAATTCGACGATAGTGGCGCTATCTATTGGGGAAACGTCGGAAGCTGTGTGAAACACCAATGCTACCAATGATTTCTTCCTAGCGCTACCTCGCGGCGCTATCATGCACTATTTTCTCGACAACCTAATTTTCGCCACACTGCTGCCGTATGGATGCAAGATCTATTTATTATTCATGATCTATGATATAATGCTGTTATGTTTTTGGTATACCCAGGGACGGCTCTTAATTCCAAAAATTTAATGTTTGGGGAAAAATTTAAAAAAGTAAATAAATAAATTAAGATCAATAAATAAAATAAATTCAGGAGAAAGTTTTAAAAATTAAAATCATTTTAATTAAATACAACTTACATCTCACAATGGTAAATGTCAACGTAAAAGTAATTGTAAAAATATATACTCTTTTATTGTGATTTGTATTCATACGCCATTGTGTACAATTTAAATAATTAATTTGGTTCAATAATCTATTCTATTCTTGAAAAAGTTGCTAAAATCATTTATAGAATTAATAGAATACCTCATATATCATAAAGTGCTCTAGTTATAAGAATTCAGGTAAGGTAAAAGTATTTTCTGATCATAACAAATATAGCTCCACAGAGAACGACCTCGAGGTCGGAGTTAAAAATAGAGCTAGTGTACAAAATAGCAATCAAAGTGAAAAATTATCAATTATTAGTTAAGAACTGAAAATTAAAAAACAATTTCCAATTCTTGCTATCGCATCAATCTCTCAACAAGGGTCATACGGGCAAGAACAAATTGACCGAATTTCATAATGGGTTTAAATTTAGCTTTGGAGGCGAGCGACACGCGAATAAGTTTGCGCGTGGCAGCAGATAAGTTTTAATTAGCTTAAGTTTAGAAAAACTTCGTTTAGCACTACACTGGATTCCACGTTCACCGTGCAGTACAGAGCGCCCATAAGCCATGTTATCCATACGACAGTCTCAGCTGTACTAGCCAACAAAAAAAAATCAACTTCCATGCAACGCTCGGTCAGTTGACGCAACCCGTATGACAATAAACGTGATGTTCGCTGTAATGGTAGTAGCACGTCTATTCTCCCGTAAGACCTGTACTGCACGATGAACGTGGCAGTGTAGCTACGGAAAGTGCCAACGTAAACAAAATACAAAGGATTACACAAATGTTAGGAAATCCATTTTCAAGATTGTGTTGCTAAATGTAGTTTAGCACTTCTTCAGGGTTTGATACTGAGTCATAGAGATGATGAGAAATTGCTCTTAGTTCCAAACACAGTCCTGCAGCAGCAATGCCAGATTCATTCAAACCTTCATCTTTTTCGATTCTTAATGCTTTTTCCAAGTTTTTGCACATCTCTGATGTAGTCTTGTTTTTAAGATTAGGAATGTTGTAAAAAAGTCCAAAGACACCAGATACTTTATTTAACTGGGAAAATCTTTCTTTTACCGCATTAGCAGCTGTGTCCAAAACAGCAAAATAAAAGCGATCTTGAAACTTTCTGAGGGGTCACCTGCGATAGTTTGCAGATTCATCTGTTGATCTGTAATCAAACATTTTCTTCTTTTTTCCAATCTGGACCTTCTCTTTCTCAAAAACTGGTTCTATTCCAACTTCTTCTGCTACTTCATTAGCATCAACCAGAACTTTCTTGAACTCTAAATCACTTCTAGCTGTAACCAAAAACGCTTCAAGTGACTAACTGCTTTCTGGAGACCAGATGAGAGGATCATTCATGGGAGAATATGATTAAAGAAATCCTTAATTTTGTGATCTAAGCAGCCGCAAATAACTTCTGTTTTGTAACGTGAGATTCACAACAAATATTTAGTAGTATTGGAAAAATAAAAACTTATTTACCAACGTCAATCTCAAAAAAAGTAAATTATATCATAGTTTAGAGGCTAGATATCAAGAGTGGTGGCTAGTGAATTATTAGCTTGGGGGTTCAAACCAGGGGAATTATTAGTCTGGGGAAATTTTTTAAACACCAAACGTAAAAATTGTACTTTTAGGCCTTTTTTACTACAATTTCACTGTTTTGAGACATCACCAAACAGCGTGTAATGGAAAAGAATCGGGTTACAGATTTGATGATAGATTGGAGTATATGTAAATTAATTATAAAAGAAAAGTTGAGAACAATGTTGTCTTACAGGTTAACATACTTTATTTATTTATTAGCAGAGGGTCAACAAACACACAACGAAATAAGTACGCTGTTTACGTAACACAATGTGATGAAGTAGAGCTTCGGGCGGAGTCGAGAGTCGCTGTATCTAAACTCAGCGACAAACAATGTTATACTAACGATTCAACCTTCGCTCCCATACCCACAAGCTCAGGAGATTCATTCTTCAAGTTGAACCGTCCAATGACAATGTATACGTAATAGTGGCAGTCGCTCGGAAGAAAACAACCCCGAATACGAAGTCATATACTCCAGCTAGACAATCGTTAAGACATGCTCAGCCATCGTTGTGCAACAATGAGCCTACAACTAACAAAATGTATCTTTAGCTGGCATGTGGTGTTGTTGCTAAAGGACACCAAGAAGCTCAAGTTCAGTCCATTGTAAAAATAAAGTGCTTGCAACATTGAAATACGTAATGTATTTAGTGCAACCATTAATAATAGGCCATTGTTTAAGATATTAAATTGCATTCCATTAATCGTTAAAGCTCCATGTCAATATAAGAATCAATAGAAAACTGGCTGGCAATTAAAAATTAGTTTGGCATTGTTTTTCTACTGTGAAGGTTAAACAAAATTGTAAAGAATTTACTTCTTCCATTAAGTTGTAGGGTTAATAAATGCTCATGCAAAATCTAAGGAAATTTTTTTTTAATATTACGGTCCGATCAATCAGTCATAACCTGTGTGACAAAACACAATATGTTTTAAAGGAATATTTATTTAAAATAGAAAACATTTTTAATATATTTTTAGCAGACACTCAACTGACTGGATAACATAATTCTTATGTACAAAAATGACAAGTTGTAATAAATTAGGGTAGCCTTTAAGTTTTAGCGTAATACAAACATTCACACATTATGGTATGTATCCAATTGTTTCCATAAATCTGAGTTGTGTAAGATGATTTTATTTAAGACTTTTGCATATGGATATTGCAGTATAGAAACGTATATAAAATCTCTCTGAAAAATGTAATAACAAAAATAGTTTTAAAAACAGATCCTTGGTGCGCACATTGTTTTTATTTGTCAAGGAGTACTCATTTATTGTTCACTAATACTTACTGCATTTTATTTTTATAAATGAAAACTATATCAGTTAAAAAAAGGCAGTAGTTTTAATTTTAAATAGCGTTCAATTGCAATCGGCCATGTCAAAAGCTTAACTGCTAGTAGGTTGTAAAAAAAACAATTTATAATTTGTATATACAGAAAGCAAATAATGTCAATTAGTAAAACCAATCTAAGATAAAGGCACTCACTTTCAAAACAGGAAATCGTGTGTATTTAAGAGTTCTTTAATTTGAGCCATTTAATTATTACTGCCCTACTTTTATTCCATTCAATATACAGGTGTCTTTTTTTAAATGGTCCCCCATTGGTATCTTGTAAACTACAAATCTAACAGCAGATTTTAAATGGAGGACCTTTCCTTGTTCTTGAGACATTGAAAAATATGTAGATAAAATGTTTGTAAATAACCGCTACCGGTATTTTCCTTTATGGCGGCCAATTATTAAATTTATTATGGAACACCATATATTTTATGACCAGTATGGACTGTTCTTGATACGATTAACCGTTCAAGAGTTGGACCCCTCTTTTATAAAGTTGTAAAAACGGAGCAGAGGGTATTTTTGTTTGATTTCAACTGATTTAGGAAATCAATATTATGCGAACACATTATAGTTATTTTAAAACTATTTAGACGTTAGATATTTAATAATAATTAAAAGAATAGTTAAATTTAATAATACAAATAATTTGGTCATTGAAAATTAAAAACAAACAAAATAAAACACTCAACTGTAAACACTAACTACCACTAAATAAAACATGTACATTAAAATAACAATTAGAAAAATTTCAGTATGTCAGTATAAAATGTTACAAGTACACCTACAAGATATTTTTTACACAGCATTTCTGAGCCACAGTTACTGTTAAACCTAAGTGGTTTAGAAAATGTTGATAGTAGCCAGTTCTAGTGGTTACTTTTCAGTATTGTACTTGTAAAATATGATGGGTAAATACTCATCATCTCTACTGCATGATCAGCTGTAAGTTCCCCTAGATTCGTCTCCTTATTCAGTGAATCACTTCCACATGAAAGTATATTTTTCACATAATAAGCACTCTCCACATTGCAAAAACATTAATAGAACCCTTGGCCTTGAAAGTAAACTAATCACAAAAAGTCCGAAGTAGGTGAATATATTTTTGTTTCTAAATTATTCGTGCTTGATGGTTTAAGTCCCTAACCTCAACTGTACCTGTTTCTTAACCTTGAGTCGTAAGCTCTTATTGTTTGCAAGTGACAATGATTTATCTCTTTTATTGTTTCAACAATTTGTAGATGAGAGGTGTGATTTTACATGATCTGTTTTATTTATGCAGGGATATTAAATTGCACTAATTTGGTAGGTACTAGCATTGACTATGTAAGCATGAGTCATGAGTACTTATATAGTCAATGGTACTAGATAGGTTTTGTCAATAATTTCTCAGATCAATTTTTTACTCAAGACATGACCCACCATTTGACATAAATTTTGAATATCTTGTTTTAGAATTGTTTTCAGATTTATTAAATGTATTGTTACACTGGTGGCAAGTTCAATACTGCAGTAGATGATTGGAGGAAACATAAAAAGTTACCTTTTTGGCACTTTGTTAGTAAAAGCTTCATTTTCAGCCTGTTTTCATACAATTATTACAAAATAACTTAAAAATCAAGACGCATTTAAAATCTTCACAATTAATTTGATATATACAGTATAAACTTATAAACTACAGATTTGGAATATGAATTTAAATTATAAGTCATATAAATATGAAATTGGTAAATGTTAAAAAGGAAAAGGTGTAGATTATTAAATTTATATGAACAACAATACCAAATCATAAAAGGCCGCATTCCGCCCCACACAGTCAAGGTCCTGCAGCTCAAATATACTGGACATGGCAATTGCAAGTTTACACACGTCCACAACTAGAAAATGGTTTGAGCTGCGGACACAAATTTATAGTACTTGTATAGCTGGGTGTAATTAGATGAAAATAAAAAAAGGTTACTAAAATCGGTTTAATTGAGCTAGAGAAGTTAAGTTTTAAAATGGCACTTTTGTAGATTTTCCACTAGAGTATTTGATATATATCAATAGTTGTAAATTTTTGACAAAAAATCAATTCCAATAGGGGGGGGGGGGGGGCAATTGGCCAAAAGGCACTTCGTTGGAGCATAACGAATGTGTGTGCAAAATCTAACCTCGATCCATTATTTCTATAACCCCGCCGAAAACAAGAAGTAGAAACATTTTAAAATAACGATTTTCAAACATTCATAACTTCGGCATCTGATGGTCCCAAGAGTTAAAATTTGGTACACGTCCTCAAGGGCGCTTCAAAAATATGTATACGAAAAATCAATACCAGTGACCCTCCCTTACTGTAAGGGGGGGGGGTGAAAACCCGTACAACCCATTTGGGGAGGGACAAATTGCACAAAAGGCACTTCGTTGGAGCATAAGGAATGTGTGTGCAAAATCTGAGCTCGATCCGTTAAGTTCGTGAGACTGTAGCCCTGTCAAAGAACAAGAACAAGAAGTAGAAACTTAAAAAATAACGATTTTAATACTTCCATAGCTCCGTGATCTGATGGTCCCTAAAATTAAAATTTGGTACACGTCCTCAGGAACCCCTCAAGAATTGGTATACGAAAAATCAACATCATTGACCCACGAGGTAGGGGAGGGTGAAAACCCGTACTTGTTCTGTCGCGTAAACAGTGTTCTTGGTCGATCTCCTTGGCTCCCTATTCGATGTTGTCAATTTTTGTAATTGTATTCTCACTTGCTAATCATTCTGATTCATAATTGATATTTCGAAGAATAGCAAATGGAACTCTTATTTCTTACTGCTTGTGAATAAGGCCTAAGGTTTAAACAAGCTTTAATTTTCTTAATTTCTCCAATGTTTTTCTAAAAAATACTGGTAATTCAACAAGAAACATTTTTATGTACATCAGGTTCCTTTTTAGATTTGATAACTTGATCCCAGTCTATCTTAATGAGTTCTAAGCCATACCCACACAAACAAAGTATCACAGTATTATTCTAGGATATGGTACACCCTTAAAGAAATACATTTTTTGCAGAGGAGGTAGTAGAAAGGTTTGTGTATTGTAATCATTTTCAAGGACACTTTGTTAACAAACTTCAGTTTTCCCCTTTCTGTATATTTTTCTAAAATTAATTATAAATTGTCAGGGTCAGATTTCAGCCCTTTTTACCCGGGTTCAAACTGGTTAAATTGGTACAGGACAGATCGATAACAATAAATCCAGTGGTTCAGTTACAGAATGCTCGATTGATATTTATTTAATGATTATCTTGATAGGAAATACTTCGATCGATCATGGCACATTTGCTAAACTATTAAAATTATACTATAGTGAGCAAATTAACAACATAATAAAACTGTTAAAACTTACAATTTGTATAATTTGTAAAATGTTCTGCTATATAAAAGGTAATCGTTATGGTTACAAGAGAAGACTGACGATTTGATATGCAACTGTGTGTTTGGCAGAGGTGATGTGGGTGGAGGGGGCAGTGAAAAATTTTACCCTGGGAGCCAACACCCCTCATAACGGCCCTGAAGCAAATGTACTCCTTTATACCAAGATTAAAGTAATGAGATTTGATTTTGTTATGATTAGTTGCGGGTTCTGGATGAGTTTAGTTATAATAATTACTAGAGTAAGTTTGTTTGATGTGAAGGTATTGAGTTGTGCAAGATGGGCACGCAAGCATAATATGGAGCCGAAAATATAAATTCGGTTGCGTAAGAGGTCGTGCAACGCGGAACAAAACAACTGCTACAGAAGCGGCGATTGTTTTGTTGGAGATGTCAACAGGAAGCTAGACGGGTTATATAGGATAATCCGAATCTTGGCCAGAGTAAGGTGATCGGCCAGAGTGGATTGGTCGGGTGACCAGTGAGTTGAGGGGTTGCGAGTTAGGCCATAAACCTGTCAAAGTCGCCAATACCGTACATCCAGTCTGTCTTGTAAACTCAATACTTAGTATACTGATTGTGTATTATTGTTATTGGCTAGTGTTTCACAAGTGGCATATTTGCAAAATATTTGGAAGTGATATTAATCGAACAATCGAAGACGATCCGCAGCATGCTTTCAATCATTAGTACACTTTTTTGGCCAAGCTGCGATTTAGATTTGGCCTCAAAAATCAATATACTCCAAACACAATATAAAGCGCAATTTTCACAGAATAAACCAACCAACTTAACTTTTCGCCATTTTCAGTACATCGGTGTATTAAGTTATTGGGAAAATGTCTACTTTTGTTGTTCTTTGGATATTCATGATCAGCTTTAGTAAAGGTAAGATTCCTTTTAAATCAATCTCATCTCTTTTCCTCTTTTTAAACCACTCCGGCCAAGTAGAGGGATCTGGAGATAGGAATTAAAGGCGCCATTTTAAAATTGGTCTATTTAGAAGGAATAGTGCGACAGTTTGTAAATTATTATCATCAGGATTACCAGCATCAGCACAGAGTGGCACTACATAATTCTGATGTCTCACTACACTGGATTCCACGTTCACCGTGCAGTACAGGTCTTATGGGAGATAGTCATTATATTAGACCTACTAAAACTGAAAACATCACGTTTATTGTCATGCGGGTTGCATCTACTTTCCTCGCGACCCTCGTAAGGCGCTAAAGTAGATTGGTTTTTTTTACGGCTAGTACCGGTGAAACTGCCATATGATTAACATGCGTATGGGCGCTCCATACTGCACGGTGAACATGGAATCCATTGTAGACGAAGCTGCTAAGCTTAATATAATTTCTAATAAAGGATCACAACTTACGTGCTGTGCTGGAAATAAGTTTATTTCATTAGAAATAATTCACTTCTACTTATACCCAAAAACGATGGCGGAAAAGAGAGTTTTAGAAAAGCAGTGCAGAAGTAGAAACGTACGTTCTCAGAAATTCGTCTTCTTGTGCTAATTTTTGCCTTTGGTGACAGTTTTTTTGACATGGTGACTGAGCTGGAACTACACCTCAAAAAAGGCCGTATAAAATTATAATTTGAAACTAATAGCTTGATTTGCACTCATAATCACAAGCTAGGCCTAACTAAGATTCAAGATAAAATATGTGATAATAACACAAGACACGAATCGTAATCAAAAGAGATATTTTAGTTTAAAGAATCAAAACATCAACATCACTCATTGCTTTCTGTAGTTTACAAACAACTGCAGTGAGGGAGCCAGTGCGAGCGGTGTTGCCATGTACTAGTTAGGTCAGACTTTTTACTCTGCTATGGACACGATTCTAATCGATCCTTCACAGTTAATGTAGCTCGAGCTGGTGCCTCCACTATATGAACTGATGCTCAAGCTGATGCCTCCGCTATATGAACTAATGCTCTAGCTGATACCTCCACTATATGAACTGATGCTCGAGCTGATGCCTCCACTATATGAACTGATGCTTGAGCTGATGCCTCCACTATATGAACTGATGATTGAACTGATGCCTTCACTATATGAACTGATGCTCGAACTGATTCCTCCACTATATGAACTAATGCTCTAGCTGATGCCTCCACTATATGAACTGATGCTCGAGCTGATGCCTCCACTATATGAACTGATGCTTGAGCTGATTCCTCCAATATATGAACTTATGCTCGAGCTGATACCTCCACTATATGAACGAATGCTCGAGCTAATGCCTCCACTATATGAACTAATGCGCGAGCTGATGCCACCACTATATGAACTGATGCTCGAGCTGAAGCCTCCACTATATGAACTGATTCTCGAGCTGTTGCCTCCACTATATGAACTGAATGCAAATTATTTAAAACAAAATAATTATAATTATTTTAGTTGTTATTAAACTCTGGTGGTAAATAAAAACTTGTAACTGTAAAAGTAAAAGTTTCAGGTCGCGAACATAATTTTTATATAAATTTAATTTTAAATGATTAACAATTTCTTCATTTATTTCGCCTTGCCATCGGGACGGCCCTGATTTGCTTAGTTAAATTATGGACCGAGAAAATATAAAATTATTTTACAATAAAATTACCTGATTATAAAAGGACCACCTTCCCATCTAAGAAATTGAATTATTTCCAAGTTATTATTCCAAAGTAGGAACAGAATAATACATTTTATAAGCTGTACAAAACCATCATATTTCCAGACAAAATTGTTTGTTTTCTCTTTAAAAAAAAAATACATAATGTAAATTGTGTAATTGTTTCCATTTCTTTACAGATAAATTCTAGAAATGGATTTCAAGATGATGTTGGATTAAATATGGAAAAATTGGAAGAAAATAATATTGGGGATAATTTGGAAGATAAAATAGACAACATTAATAAAATGGACAATTATGTGGATCCAATGTATACAACTACCAAAATGCCTGTATTTATAAGTATAAATAATTAATTGTAATGTTAATTATGGTATTAGTTTTGTGTAAATATTTTCCATCTTTTAAAAGAAGATTTCATATCAAAACATTTTATTAGACATTATTATTTCTAAAGAAAATTGCATGTTTGATTACGATATTTTATGTGATATAAAGTTGTTTGTCTTAAAATTTGTACACCTCAACTTTACAACTATTTATTGTTGTTTTGAAAAATTATTGAATTAATAAGAAATTTAATTTAGAGAAAGTTTGTAGATAGCATATACCATCAAATTCACAAAAAAAAAAAACAACCATAGTTTAAATTTTAGTGCAGAATAAAAGTTGAATAACATATTGGAATCCAGAACTAAGGCAGAGATTGGTTCAGATTTTACATTAGGCCCATGAGGCCGAAAACCAATTTAAGGGAGTTACAGGCACATTTCGATCTTTGTAGTAGAAAAGTACGGTTTAGTTATCTTTAGGTCAAATAAAATAAAACTAATAACAGATCCAATACGACAATGTGTGCAATCTAATTGATTGACGTGGATGCACACGATAGAATAATCTGATGTTTTCGATGACTTGTAAGGTTGTACAAAACATGACAGGAAACATGACATTTCATTTGTATAAAACTACATCTAATAAATATATGAAATTCACGCTGCTGGCAAATATGGATGGTGTTTCTTGTGGCAAGTAAGTTCCCTATAGTTTTTTGTAGGTAGAAAATAAAATCTTCACAAATTAAACTTGCGGTTTGAGAGTGTGTTTAATCCTTCATTTGCGAAAAAGTTCCTCTTTATTCATAAACCTTATGAATTTTACAATAATGTACCTTGGCCCTCCATTTCGATTTGAGCCCAATCAATGACAAGCGTTCACCATGCCTTCAGTGACGTCAAAACCCACACCTTTCCTACATCTTGAACAACGCTAACCACGTTTTAGTTCATTATTTCAGGTGCCACAAAGTTTTCTATTGCATTGCACAGCCAGTATTGTTCCTGATCCTCTGGTCGTCATTCTATTTCACAAATTTTACTCTTCAAACAGTTATTCTCTGCCTTTAAATTTTCAATCATGTCTAAAATGGAATTCATCAGTTCCTGACCAGGATTTCAGTGTAGCAGTGTTATCGTCTAAGTTTTTGTAACACAGTTTAATGGATGTTCCAAAATCGGACTCTACCCGATTAATATTTTCTTTAACTTAATTATTATCATCCCTAACCTCACTATGAAAATCAGTTAATAACTTTAAAGTTTTTTCAAGTGTTAAGCTTGAATAGCATTGTTATCTGCGAGAGACGATGTTGGGACTTCAATCAAACTTTTACGACTGTCAAACGTTCACACAGGTACTACACTTTCACTGATAATTGTTTGTTAACAATTCTTTTTATATTTACACACTTGATATGGCTGCAGACAGTACATTATCGATATTACTTTAAAAAAACAATTAATTGACAGTTAACTATACGCATAGTAAAAATCCCAACACTATCACTTAATGTTACTAACTTATATAAAACAAATTTAGAGCACTATTAACCAAGTTCATCTCTAAGTTACTCTACTCTACTGCCTAGTAAATAAAAAAAGTGAAAACTCAAAGTATAAAGGCCAAGGACACATCAATTTTTAATTGAAGAGGATTATGATAGATGGATGGAACGTTATGAGTGTTAAATCATCTGTCAATCGGCTGATAATCACTTTTATAAAAACATCACGTGTCTGATGAAACAACTTTTAAGATGAATAAAAACAACTGCATTTACTGGGCATCTGAAAATTCAAGTCTGTTGATGGAGAACATTTTAAATGCTCCTGGAGTAACCTGTTCAGTGCTGTGTTTTTGCTGACTGCCACAAAAGACCTGGAATTGCTGCATGGTACTGCCATAGTGCAACTAGATTTTTTTTATAACTCTGTTCTTCAAGAAAAACTGATATGACAGCACTATGGACAAATTTTAAAGATTTATTTGAAAAATACTTTTGCAGAATGGACTGGCAAATGAGGTACAACCAAATGGACTCCTTGTTTTCCAGATATCTTCCGATGGACTGATCTGTATATGGGATGATAAAAAAAGTGAACACTTTGTGCAAATTAACAGTATCGGTAACTTAAAACAAAGAATGCAAACTTAATTTAAAAGGATGTCTTCACTGAACTTATGTGATAAAATGTGTGTATCCCTGCGAAAGAAATGTAAATTTAGTTTTAAAAAATGAAGGCAATTTTGAAATGTATCAAATTATTCTTCAACAGATACGGTACTGTGTCTACTTATGGCCCTTCTGTTATAGCCTATCATATTCTCTTAAGATGAGAAAGGTCTGTGTAAATTGTTTTTATTTTATGGTTTATTTTCCTCAGAAACAAATGAAGGCCTGGTGATATTTTGTATACTGGTGCTGTAAACTGTGCTTTTTTGTCTAAACAACACTTTCTTATCAGATATGTTGACCTAAGTTATTGAATTTTAGTCTAGCTTTTTAATAAGTTAAAGAAATAATGTTTAAAATAATTGCCATTTAAATTGTATACACATGACACTCATAAAAAATATTAAATTC
Organism: Philaenus spumarius; assembly: GCA_018207615.1. Classification (NCBI taxonomy): domain Eukaryota; kingdom Metazoa; phylum Arthropoda; class Insecta; order Hemiptera; family Aphrophoridae; genus Philaenus; species Philaenus spumarius. Next base: position 30,220 of record JAGFPH010008480.1, read on the forward strand.
AAATTTAAGTTTTGTGTTCACTAAATAATACCAAATATTTATTGTTTTAAATTTTTTTAATTGAACCGGGCAAAAATTATTAGTAAAACATTAAAAATAAATAAGGTATCCGATTCATTCTAGATGAATTATTCTTGATTTGCAAAACAAAAATTATTGGGTTTGTTTTCTGTAAGTGAAAAATTATTTTAAGGACTTATTACCAAATATGTTTTTGGTAGTACGAAAACATACGAGGAAATTATGAAAAACATGAATAATTTCACACAAAACACATAGTATAATATAGATTAAATAAATTTGAGTATGTCTAAAGGGAAGTACAAATTGGGAACCAAATGTTGCCAACATATTAAATTTATTGGATACAGCTACTTGTACCTGGATACATGTTCTCAACATTGTTGCCCGTCTGAACCAAACTCAGTCCATATCATGTTTCCTACAAAAGTTCCTGCAATACGTTATACAAATAATAAATAACACAAAATGATAACCAGCCTACTAACTACAAATAATATCTAGTTTTGAGGATGATTTTTTTGGGGGGATTTTTAAACAGACTAAAGAGAATAAGTTCAAGTTCACTGAGGCACATCTCCACAAGGAAGTAAACAAAATCTGAATAGTAAAAACAAATTAGTAGAGAAGTCGGCTTTAGACCTGCATGGATAATCTAATTAGAATTTCTGGCTCAGCAGGTGACCGCACTTTCCTACCCCAAATTTCTTTGAATTTCTAGTTTACTTGTTAAATTGCTTTCAATGTCAAATGACATTCTCTGCAATATTTTATCAGTTAAAAAAAAGTCAATATAATTTTTCTTCATTTACTAAATGTGGACCAAAATATGTAAAAAAAAAGTAAAATATGTGGAATAAAAATGTTTTATTTGCTTTTAAATAAAATTGTATGAAATATAAAATAAAATTTAGAAGATGAGTGTACAAGGATTAGGAAAAATATTTAAATAGATATATAAATTTAGTCATTAACAATACCCTGCCTACTAAAAATAATGAAATATGCACAAATATAGCTACTATAACCTCCCTGATTTTATTGCTTGGCCCTGCGACATTGGTTGAGGAGTTGAAGTTGACAATATACTGTTGATAGTACAGACTGAGTGATGTATTCCATTTGGAATGGAACAACAGTCAACAAATTCTTTGATGCCATAACTTTTAGCTTGCTGATGGGATACATATTGCCAACACTATTATCAATAAATAAATTTATATTAGGTACCTTTTTTTCGATCGATTAGTGCAGGTCAGTTGGTGGATTACTGCAGTTTTGGGCTGTGTGGTACCATCATCAAACCCATATGAGGTATTAGGCTATCTAGAACCATTCCATAAGGAGGTCGTTAGTGTTTAAAACAATGATATTTATGTACACAAAAAACACATTTACAAAGGTTACAACAACTATAAAAACATATGGTATCAATCATATTTCGGTTGGTGCGCACTCTTTGGAGAACGGTTCGAGACTGGCTAGTTTCTTATTAAATCGTTATTTATCTTTTGAGTCGTCATTCCATTCTTGCATCTTAATAACGCTTTCGTATAGAGCATTGGAATGGAACGATAGTTGTTTATTTAATATGTTAGTAAGATCTTGTTTTAACGCTCTGTAAATCTCCAATTCCTCCAAAGCACTCATATAACGCCCCTTTCTACATGTCTGCAAAATTTCCATATTAGTAGGTATTAAGTCAGAGTACAGTAAGTGTGGCAGTTGTCAATGAGGTGTTCAGCATATCTTGATTAATTTCCATAATGCCTTATGACTGCTTTGAACTAAATGTTATAACTATAGTACTTACGTCACGTAGCAATCTTGTGTTTTGTATTTATTAATACTTCATTACAGCTGTTTCAGTATAACAAATACCATCATCAGATGAAGAAATACGTACACATAAACAAATACAGAAATAAATAAACAAACAAAAATCTGGTCCTGTAGTACAAGTTGAAAATATTATAGAACAATGATTAGGTAATATAGCCACATCTTACTTACGTATTAGTCAACTTTGCATTCTGAGTGAACAGTTAACTACTACATAAGTAAGATGTGGCTATATTACCTAATGATTGTTTTATATTATTTTTGACTTGCACTGCAGTACCAAATATTATTATTTTTTATTCCTGTGTAAAGTGTATCAGTGTAGTAAGTTTATGTGTTTTTCATCTGATGATTGTATATGTTATACCGAAACAGCTGCAATTAAGTATTAATAAACACAAAATACAAGATTGCTATTTGAAGTAAGTTATAAACCGTAAGTTAGCAAAGTTATAAACTGTATCTTGATTTCTTTGGTTTCCCTTACTTGTTGGTACATGCCCCTTAAATCGTTTTTTGAAGGAGCTCTCCTTTTGGCGATATAGAAGTTTAGACACATACTGCCTATTTTCATACTGCAAACTGCATATAATGGTTTTTTTTATTTTTCATCCCTTATGTCTGGTTGGGAGGTTTTGATTTAAGTTTATTGTTAGTCCTAAATGTGACTTTTTACCATTTCGTTATTTAAAGTATGGTTTAATTTGTTGCCGAATTCACACGAACGTACTTCGATTTTTGTTTGTTTGTTAACTTTGGAGATTTGTTCTTGTATCTTTCTATGAGTTTGTCAATGAAAAGAAAAACGGTAACATACACCGTAGGCTACAATGGTAAAATTTACCACTATTAACATGTTTGAAACATTTTGTTGTCCGGTCTGTACTAGCCTTAACCCTTTGAGGAGTAATAATGACTGTCATATGACGTGATTTCATTTGTTCCGTATAGGAGTGGAAGATTTAACATTCTTACATGCTTCCAGAGTAAGAATTTTTTTAATCATAATTATTAAATATTGTTTACCATATCCATTTTTAACACATTTACAACTTTAAAATGATTTTTAACATATTTATTGCTTTAAAACGATTGAAAAATCGAGTTTGGGTTTTGTAAAAGTAATCACATTATATGACACTTTTTTTTTTACAAGCTAGGAACAATGAGAACTAAACACTTAGAAAAATTGGTTCTTGATTTATTATAAAAATTCAGTTGCAACAAATAAGCAGCTCACGAACAAAATAGTCAAACAAGTAAGCAACCGCGCGACTGAAGAATGAAGCAAACAAAGCGACGAGGCAGTTTCGTGTACACAATGTCAAGCCCGCTCATTATACCACAATAAAGTAGCAACTATTACTACAAAGAAACTTTTACAGTACATATCTACACTCTAGTGGTGAAATAATCAACTGTTTGAGTCGTAATAGAAACTCGTACTCATGGCAACAGAAACGTCATATGAGCAAAACGTAGGATCACTTCGTATGACGTGATTCCCCTTTAAGCCTAAAATAAGCCACCCCTCCAAGGGTTAAGAGTGTTATGTTAGGGCAACATGCTCATTGTCTTTAATAAACAAGGACTAGCTGGATCAAATTCTAACACCAAATGCTAATGTATTTGATATGCACTACCTTTATTTTTATTTCATTCAAATTATATGTTGTTGTTGTCTAATGGCCTTTACTGGCTCACGCCATCTTTGATCTTGCTTCCCAGTAGAGACCAGGGAGGTCTTTTCTCCTCTGCTTCTCTTCATCCAGCTCTCCGCAGACCAAGAGATGGTCCTTGTTCATGATAGTGTCCGGGCCTTCACACAATGTGCAGTTGTCATAATCCAAAACCTTTATCTTCTTTAGGTTTTCATTCAGGCAGTCATGTCCAGTTGTAAGTCGGAAAATCGTGACAGATGTCCTCCTCTGTAAGTCCCTGACCTCATCATACAAGTCGGATACCTCTTCATAGCACTTGTTCCTTATGTCCTCTTTGACTTTATTGGTGAACTCAAGATGAGATGTTCGTTTCAGTTCGCCTATCCTTGCTTCCAGGGTGAGTACTCTTCTTGGTTTCTGTATTATGTGAGTTCCTCGTTTGGCCAACTCGTCTGCCCGCTCAATGCCTTGAATGCCCACGTGTGATGGTATCCACTGCAGGACTATTTTCTTGGTAATGTGTTTGACTATTTTATACTTCTTCTGGATTGATTCAGTCAGAGAACTTGTTGGTGTATTTTCAGCAATTGCTTGCAACGCTGACTTGGAATCGACCAAAATCACAGTGTTGTTATTCATCCATGGCCTCATTATTATCTGTCTCAATGCCTCATTGATTGCGAATAGTTCCGCTTCCAACACGGTAGATCCCGGACCCAGCGCAAAGTAGGGGGAAAAATGCTCGCAGAATATTCCTGCTCCGGTTTCGCCTTTAATTTTTGAACCGTCAATATAAATTATATGTTGTACGGACAAAGTCATTAATCCAGCCATTATATATAATACCTACCAAATTTGGACAAAATGATTAATGAGGCTATATTAATTACTTTATCTAGCTATTAAACATAATAATAACTGACCAAATTTAGTCAAAGTGACAATGGAACTGTACTAATCACTCTTACTTAGCTATTATAAGTTGTATTGATTTAGCTAAAGTACTATTTCTAAAATTAAACACTTTAACCAAGCTTCACTAGTTATTATGTATGCCTGGCTTATGTTAACCAAATTTGATTAGCTGCTTGTTAGGTACAATGTTGGACAAAATGATTAATTAATCATTTTCAATAGTTAATGTCACTATTACATAACGCTAAGTAAATTACGTAATCACTAATTAACCACCAAGACCATGACATAGACTTTGTTCTTGCAGAATCATTACAAACTTTCTTTCCTAGAAACTAAATACGATGATTTTATTGTCCTCGGTAATAGTTATTTTGCATCAATATAGCTTGAATAATCAATAATCATGTGTAATAATTTACTATTACATTTAGGCAAGTTATTAGCCTTGACTAATGACCATATCTTATTTTTTTCACAAACCTCAATGCAAAACCAACCAGCTAATAGTTAAGAATTTCAATCTCTACGAAACCTTAAAAGGTGATCGTTTTGTTTATTTTAGTATTATATTCAGTTTGAAAATACAGTACTTAACAAAAACTATGTTTTGTCACAGGTAGGAAATATTGCTTCCAGAATAGTACTTCATGTGCGAAACAGCATTCACAAATTCATAATGGAAAGGAAGTTATTAATCAGCACTTTGCTTAAGATATGCTTTGCTGTCTTAATATGTATATACTTAGGTTTTGTAGTAAAAAACTGGAACGATCGAGGTGAGTGGAGCCAAACGGAAACTTTATTATTTTTCTTAGCTTTACCAAGTTTCCCTTGAACTTGCTATTCCATTAAACTTTGCTATTATATGATTATGAACAAAACCGAGTAAAATATTTATTTATATACAGGAGTGGTGAAAATTATCGGAACGACCGTGAACCGTGACCGTGAAAATTAATATTTTTTTAACCGTTACAGATGGAACTATAAAACTTGGTACACTGTTACTGGGCATAAAACACTATTTTACCACAATTTCAATGAGCCGCTACCACTTTGGGGGGACAGCCCACAAGGAGTCAGAAGGAAATCTTAAATGAGAGCGTGTCCATTTGAAGTCGGATTTGTGGCATTGTACTCTGCTAATAAAGACCTTTAATTTGATGTGCAACCTATGCTCTCGTTAAAGATTTTCTTCCGACTCCTTGTAGGCTGTCCCCCTATAAAGGTTAAGGGTCAAGTAGAACTCTAAAAAATAGCTTTATAGCTCCAACACTGATTTCTGGGCGTTTGTTTTGAAACCTGTACCGTGTAAACATTTTCCAGCTATCTTTAACACTCAACACCATAGTAACTTTCATAAACTATAAAAGGGCGCCATTTTGTTTAGGGTGAACCTTTTGAAGTCGGATTTGCGGCATTGTATTCTACTAAATTAGACCTTTAATTTTATGTACAACTCAACCCACGCTCTCATTTTAGATTTTTTCTGACTCCTTGTGGGCCGTCCCCCCGAAGTGGTAGCAGCTCATTGAAATTGTGGTAAAATAAATATTTTTTTTCTTTTTTTTTTAGGAGAAAAACTTGGGTGGTTATCATCACCTAGATATGGTAAAATAGTGTTTTATGCCCAGTAACAGTGTACCAAGTTATATAGTTCCATCTGTAACGGTTAAAAAAATATTAACCCGTTCCGGGACTTTTCACCACCCCTGTATATTTCAAATATTTTTCTTCAAATTTGCCACTAATAAAATGTTTAACGATTGCTCCAATAAATAAAAACAATAGAATGCATAACTATAGGCAATAGTTTTCAAAATCAAAATATTTTTATTTTTTAAAAAAGATTGTTTCTTGACATCACTATACAATATTCAGTGTGTGTAAAAACATTTAAAAACTTCTAGAGTAATTTGAATGAGACCAATGTTTATTTACACATGAATATGTTCTAAATGGTTGCTTTTCCATTTAGAGTTTTAAACAATAAAATTAGTTTCTTTTGAACAGTGAATACAGAGTTCAGACTTTACATGAAACCAGTGGTGTTTCATGAAACCCAATTTCCAAAAAATCATTTACCAATTTCCTTTCCTTTTTTTAAATGAACAGCGTAATTTCTTTAACCATTTCAAGAGTAGTGACTGTCTAGAACGTCATGAGCTTCCGACAGCAGAGGAGTTATTTCTGAAATCTGAAAATACCTAATGGAGTAAAAGAAATACTCTGAATTCATGAAACCTCAAACATAAGTAAATTTCAACTAAAATCGTAAATTAATTCACAAATTAAATATTTTTCTTTGTATGCAAATCTTCAAAACAAGGATATTTACACAATGGCACATTAAAATCAAGGCACAGATAGATTGTGTCCTTCTACTTTTGATTTTTTGTAGCATTGCTTTTGAAAATTCCTTGTTTGTAGGAAGCGGCTGACAAATGTGGTATTGGATGTTTCGATGTTTGTAGCTGCTTGGTCTCGGGGCAATAGCCTTTTCTTTTCTCAGTGCGGGCGTATCTCAAATATCTGTCTCCGGAAGACTTTTATAATTGGAGTGCTATGCCAAATACAAACCTGGTTATAAACCATCAATCTAACTAATAAAATATAGAATAAACGGCAACCATTCCACGTTCGAACAACAAATATAGGTAACTCAGAATATTTTATTGTGAATTAGAGCCCAAAAACTTGAGGCATTCTACTAGTTTACAGATGATTGATTTGAACCATTTTTTCCCGGGAAATAGTGCACAATCACCTGTGTAGCTTTAGGCTAACAACAGACGAGACACCGGTGTACGGTACACTAGTGTACGGGACACTGAATGTACTATCAATTAAATGTGTGTCAACAGATGAGACACTGAGTAGTGCGCTACCAGATTCTGTGGCTCTACGTTGTCTCTCCCTGCGAGAAGCTGGGACACAGGAAAGTCTCGTCTGTTGTTAGCCTAACAGTCAGATGATTGGCTACTAAACAGTTTCATACCCAAAGCCGGATTTAGCATTTTGCGCCCCTAGGCCCAATAATTTTTTCCGCCCCCTAGTCTAGTTAAAGTTACTTCCCCAAAAACCTTTATTTAAAAATTATATCAGGCCTATATGTTAATTGCTTAAACACCACTCCACGATGCAATTTAACACCACTCGAAAACATCCATTACAGCTGTTCTCCGTGTTTGAGATCAATGTTGTAAGTTGTAACGAAGTTGATGCGTAATGTTGAAAAATCATTTAACTCTACCAACAATTATTTCTTCCAATGAACTTCAAAATCAGAATGATTTTTTTGTAATCAATTAAAAAATATGTTAAGTTATGGCTATTTATTTTTATTTCTAGATATTTTTTAAAATTTTTTTTCTCTCGGCCGTGCGCCCCCTGGGAGCTTGTGCCCATAGGCCCGGGCCTATTGGGAAATCCGGCCCTGTTCATACCAGTAGACAGTGAAGCATTTGTTCCTAAACAGCAAACTGCGCCCTCTAACGCCTCTCTCCTCTCAATAAAGGGTGGTCTCGCACCCATTCCTTTCCCAGTTCCGCTCAGACATTCCAGTGACCTCGTATCAAAACTATTTCGTGAAAAGTGTCTTAGAAATGAATGATTGTGGTGAGGCTAGAAAAACACTACGAATGACGTTCCAGAACATCACCACTCCTTTCATGCTGTTTGTACATGACGTTCTAGACCTACATTACTATTTCAGTGCTCCTTAAAAGGTTAAACATAAATATCTAAAAAACACATTTTTTCCTACATCATAGAATACACTGACAAAGAAATCTAATAACAAATAACTGAAAAAAGTACACTTAAACATCGATAAACATTCAACTATTTACTTAATTATATTATAAACGTATCTCAATTTTGTCAACAAGGAAATAAATCAAGCATTCTTCTGAAATGATATACATTTCATTTATTATTTAGCATGCACTTTTTTTTTGCCCAACGTTTTTACTCTATGCGAGTCAGACTAATGAAGATGAAGGTAACGAAGAACATAGTTAAGTTACTTATAGCGCAAGCAACCCAGTTTGGACCTACCTAGTGTTGAAAGTTTCATCTCTTGCAGACTGGCCAAACCCCTTTAACCTCTCAGCCACTCTAGTCCCCTGTTATTAGTATTCATATTTATTATAGGTGATTTGTTAAGCATCAACCTGATAAAAGCCCACTAATTGATGGTATTGTTGCTACGAGTTGAACCTGAGCCGGTAATTGTGCAGAAAACGAATGCGCATATTTCCAGTTATTTGCCTGCCCCAGTTTTGACTAGATTAATACTGGTTAGTTCCTGGTCCACATTGACACCAGTCAACAATGAACTAAACTGAATGCGAAATTTGGTATACCTACTCTGATCAAACCGTTCCTGTACAGTAGCAGTACCATTTTGCCAATGCTAAACAGATGTAATCAGAGAGATTGTTTCTACTACGATGTGCACTTATTTCACCAAACTGTTGTGGTCTGATCTTACAGGTTCTTAACAGTTTGCTGTCCCCTCTTTATAATCTACGCTGCTTTATAATTGACTCTTGACTCATTTACTTTGGCAAATTCAATTAATATTGTTTATTAACATAATCAAAATGATATACGCAGCACAATGTTAAATTGTAAGATGGCAGAATTATTTGTGCAATTAGTTATTCAGGTTGTTCTATTTTTATCGATGTGATGCACAAAATATTATTATTGATAAATAAAATTAAATCAGTTATAACTTTAAAAATGCAAGGCGATTTTTCAACAATAAGTCTTACTAAACACATAAAACTTGAATTATTTCTGTAGGTTCTGTAGGTTTGAGCTTTCGTTTAAGGCTCGGCTCCCTAAATTCAAAACGGCGAAGTTGGCTACCAATTTCAATGTTAAAACAACCTAACAACACCTTCACTTTTAAGCATATTGTTGTCCTATTTTCGACAAAAAACGAAAGCTGTATTTTTTTTCTTAAAGTAAAATAGATTGTGGGTGTTGATTGCTAAGGTTTTTTTTGCAATATCTCTTTTTGCAACTGCATAAAAAATTGATAAAGTTTACTATTTTCTATTATTTATGTCATACGTTTATGAAAAGAATAAAACGGTTTTTGAAAATCTATTCAGCAATCAACATCCGCATATGACAGTAGGTACTTAAAAATGAAACCAAATTTTTAAATTTATTCCACGAATTAACGGAAAAAATAACTTATTCTGTAGCATTGCTCTTATGGGAACCAGATTCAATATGGTGGACAGGGTATTCTCCCCTTAATATAAAATGTAACTGTTTTTTAATGTTTAACAGTATTTAATTTAGTTTTTAAGGTTACACAAATAAATATTTTATGTCAAACTACTTATAGGATTTCTTATAGATATTTACACAAAGCAATTTACAATAGGATGTACCTGACACCAAAAGTATCAAGTACTTGTATGAAGTACCAGTTAGTATTAGTATCATATTGTATCATGTACATTAACTCTGTACTGACCCATTTGTAGAATTGACAAACCAGATAGTACAATCATCAAAATTCAATAGACATTTTCTTCTTCTTCTAATGGCTCCTTCTGGCTCATGCCAGCTTGGATCTCGCCTCCCAATAAAGTCCAGGAAAATCCCTTCGTCCTTGCTTCTCTCCATCCAGACCCTTGCAGATCAGTAGATGATCCTTGACCATAATAAACATGGAGTCCAAATCTTTCGAGCAAATTGTGCACTTGTCTGAAGTTATTATTTGTATTCTGTATAGATGCTTGGCAAGACAATCGTGACCAGTTGCTGATCGGAAATTTGCTACCAATATATTACATGGAAGCTTCCTATTTTCTTTATAAAGCTCAAATGGATCATAAGTATTGCCCTGCAGTTTATCCTTCATATCATTGACAAATTTCTGCCTTGAGGTTGTTTTTAATTTTCGTATAATTGCTTGCAACGTCATGGCACCTGCTGGTTTTTGGATAATTTTTGTTCACCTCTTCGCCAAGTCATCTGCTGCCTCATTCGCCCACAAACCCACGTGAGCGGGAACAAACTGTATTGCGATATTGTTAACATTAGTTCAATAGACATCATGTTAGGAATTTTATTGCGTAAATTGTGGAATGTGTATCAACATTCTGAGAGTATTTTGTCAGTTGTTTCTCATTGTTTTTTTTCAGCAGTACATTTAATTCAGAATTGTTTGCCTGTTGATAATTTTTGTAAAATGATCAGTTTTCATAATAGTTAAGCAGTTAGTTGGGTGGTTGTTGCTAATTATCATGCAAAATATCAACTTTGTTTTATTCCCTGAACAAAAAAATATTTTTGTAAGGAATATAAAATGGTGGCTAAATGGAAAACCAAGAATTTTAAGTCATAAATTTATATACAATTTTTTGAAAATTTTGATTTGGAGATAAGTTTCTGAAGTTTTTAAATCATTTTTTATAAAAACTTTGTAAATTCAGAAACAAATTGTGTAATAAAGTTTTGCTGTTTGATATCTTCAAAATATATATGGGCTATATATATACTTTTATATTTAAGAAACTTTACTTGTACCCTAAAATGGAAATAAAACTAAAATATCACGAGCATTTAAATTTCCCCTTAAAAATACAATTAAATGAAACTTATTTGAATATTTCTGACATTTTTTTTTTAAATTTTTGCCTTTTATATTGTTTACTGCTAAATAACTTTATAAAATAATATTTATTTGTGAAAGTCCAAGTACTATTGCTTTTGGAATGTAACTGGCACATATTGTAAGTAGCAGATAAATAAAGTACAATAAATAGAGTAAATGGTATACATGCTCTGATTTTGTTACAGGGCAGCCTTCATTGAATTGGTGCAATGGAGATGGAATGATTATCCTGATGGTGATTTTTACATGTTGGTGCTTATTGTATTATAAATGTATAAAACCATATTTATTTAAAAACATTATGACTAAATGCGTTAGTGTAGACACGCAGAGTACAATTAAAAATATAAGTAGGTAAGATATAGTTTTAGTTCACTTTTATTTCTTCTCTTTAAATCATATTATTACTATTGTTATTGTTGTAATACATGTATCCAGATTGGGGGAGGGGTCAAGGCGGCAGCTTCCCCTTCCAAGATGGAAAAAATAAAACACATAAAACAACAAGTATCACCTTTCTGACAAATTTCAAATAAATTAACATTTTGAAGAAACAAACATTACAAAATAGAAAGTCCCCCAGAATTTGTAAGAAAATATTATATGTTAACTATATAAACATAACAAAAACAAAACTCAGCTTACAGTCGAAATGGTCAACAAGCGGTGAAATTCCTCGGTCTTCTAAATACATGTAAAAACTGAGTACATCCCTTATATGTAATCTATATACAGGGTGTCCCCGAACTCTCTGGACCCCTTTCGTGGATATTTTCCTGGGTCTACGGTGCTTATTTTTTCGTCTGTCTGTCTGTATGTGTTTTTTACAAAATAATTAATATTTTTGGAAGTAAAAAAGACATTGAGATCAAACTGATTTAAATAAAAACCCGAACCACAAAACAAGGAACAAAAACAATAACTAAACAACTAAATTGTAAGTTATGTTTACTATGTTACCCTTATGTACATTTCGATGACATGGTTATCATCCTCAGAGGGTTTTAACACTACTACTAAACCCACTATTTAACACTATTTGGACCCTTATGTACATTTCGATGACATGGTTATCATCCTCAGAGGGTTTTAACACTACTACTAAACCCACTATTTGGTAGTAGTGTTAAAACCCTCTGAGGATGATGACCATCTCATCGAAATGTACATAAGGGTAACGTAGTAAACATAACTTACAATTTATTTGTTTAGTTATTGTTTTTGTTCCTTGTTTTA
>JAGFPH010008480.1:42643-55216 GCA_018207615.1 Philaenus spumarius
CCCCCCCCCCCCCAGCGCCCAGGGAAACGAAAATATGTATATTATTAATTACAGTCAGATATTTTTCTTTAAAGAGATTAGCACTAAAATATGTTTTAAATGTTATGTTCCGTTTGATTTTACATATCCTTATTTTATTTTTTACAAGAGTTCCAGCATGAGCTGCTGGGTCACTACTTGGTGCGGCCTCTAGGAGTGTCATAGGTCTTTGTGTATTCACTGACGGTGTAAAGGTACAGGCTCAATGCTGTGTGGGTTGATATTTTACCTGAACAGCCAAATTGGTTTCCCATATTTTAAAAGTTTTTTTGGGGAGGTCAAAAATATCTCTGGACTCCTTTTGCCAAAGGAGGGAAGGGTACTCCTTAACACGTTCACAGCTACGCAAATTTCGTATCTCTTATGCTAGGCGCTGACCTTTTCTTTTTTATATTTATAGTCTAAATTATTAGAAATTACTTTCTTTTTGATTTTTGTACCTTTCTACGTAATAATCACTTATATTTTAAAGCGGACGCACATGTGTGTCCATAGCATACAGACTTAAAATTGGCGTGCGAAGCACGCAATACTCTGTGAATTGAAAATTCTTCCAATACGAGGGTGGTGTGTGACGTACACAATGCATTGTGTATTGAAAACACTAACAATACGGGAGTTGGCGAGCAATGCACTTTGCGTCAGCCGCTTCTCCAAGCTCACATGTGTGTCCTTATCAGTGTTAAAAGGATTTAAATTCGAATCCCCGGTCCTGACCTGCCCCCCCCCCCCTCCGAAAAGTTTTCCTGGCTACGGTCTTGTGACCAACATTATTTTTCTATCAATGCTTTTACAAATATAAATATTTATTTTAAACTAATTTAAATAATACGTTTATATAAATATGAAATCCTTTACAAATTAAAACATGAAGGAATAAATTTTAATATGAAGTGTATCTAGTATATAATTGTTGACTGATAGGTCATGTCTATTCTGTTTTCAGAACAATGATCTCAATTCTGCTGGTGTTAATTATCATTTGTATTTTAGCATTTGTAATTTATGACTCATATACCTATTGGAGGAGGCTTTTATCTTTTGCTGGTATTTTTGTGTTCATAATTTGTGCCTTCCTCTGCTCAAAGCATCCTTCAAATGTAAGTCAAACATCTTGTATAAATATTAGTATTATTTACTTACTTCATTATATTGTGGGTGTTACCTATTTTTTCTATGAAAGTTAAAATGCGTCCTAAGCAGGCCTGGCTTAAGACCAATGGGGCCCTGAAGCTGGGAGAAAAGAGTCGCTATTAAAAAAGAAAACACTCTTAACAAAAACGTTTTTTTTTTAAATTTTACAATACTCAGTAACTGTTTTATTTAGTTTTTAGTACTGTACTTTTAGTTATTAGTATATTATAATTACCAATAAATTAGGGTTCTCATAATGAAACAATGTTAATTTATCTTTATGAAAGGGCCACACCTCAACGTTTTCAAAAAAGTCTCTAAATTATATATTAGTAACTCTTGTTATTTTTTTAAAACTTTTATGTTGAAATGTTTCTTTAGTAATTTTTAAACTTTTATTTTTACATTTTTTTTAGCAATTTAAAAAAAGTCTTTGTGGCCCTTTTGGTTAATGCCTCTCCACCCTTAATACAGTCCTGGTATTAAATGACCATCAATTTAATCTTATATATTTCTATTATTATTTTCAAATCTGGTCAGTCAAAAATGAGTCTTTGGCGACCATCAATTTAACTTTACAGTTCTATATTATTATTTTTAAGCCAGGTGAAAGTTGAAAACGGGTCATAAGCTACCAACAATTTAGGCCTAAATTTGTCTGTTGATAATTTACTGCCAGAAAATGATTACTTTGTTTTAGGTTATAACAAATTTGTAATGTTTTAGTTTTTACTAAGGTAAGTGATTTTATTTTATATTTATGATTCCTTATTGTGTAGGTTTAATTCACAAAAAATGATTCAACGAGCTTGAAAAAACACTTTTAGACCTCATACCTTCCTTCTCTGAAAGTTCGGAATTCGTTTGTTTTACCTCGTACATTGTGTTTGCTTTATTTCTAAATACAAGCTATGTTCAAAACAAAAACAAAAAATAGCAGATCATGATATTAAATGTGATGATTTAGACTGAAAGCTAAGCTATGTTATGCTACTTTTCTTCCGATTCCCTGCTGCGCTAGTTTTCCATACCGAGTTGCAAATACGCACCAACCACTTTGGATGTGCATTAGAGTGAACTAATGAGCAATCTAATTCACATTCAGTTTAATTTCTGTTTTTATTTGTAGGTCTCGTGGCACACTACCTTTTATTTCACATAAAACCCAACAGCACCAAAAAAATTTATAAAGCATTGTTTTAGGGCGCTTTTCAATAAAATTGAAGAAGTTAGGCAGTAAAGATGTTTATGGAACAAACGATCTGGAGATTACAGGCATCAAATTCAAATTCATGTGCACATTCTACAAGTTGTTTGTAGAACGAAACAAATTCACCTAAAGGTGTTCTCTAATTTGGTATTGATATTCACTGTGTATTTTTTGAACTTATTTAGAGCAAGTTATTATTTTTTTAAATAAAAATTAATACTATAGAGGTAAAATAGTTATCAAAAAATTATATTCGGTGTGTTTTACTGTTTATATTAATACATCCCAAATCTGTTATAGATTCCATGGAGGACTGTAGTTATCGGAACTCTTGTGCAATACTCCGTTGGAATATTAGCAATACGTTGGGATTTTGGACGTGAAATTCTTGTATGTGTGGGCAATTCAGCAGAGAAATTTCTTGAATTTTCATATGTAGGAGCGGAAATGGTATATGGCACAGAGATAGTAGTCAAGCAAGCTGTCTTTGCGTTTCAGGTAGGCTAAGAATGTGAGGTACAAATTTGAGAATTTTAAGGTTTAACAATCGAGTATTTTTTAAAAATTATTCCAAAGTGTAACTGTGAAAATAGATTTATCTAAAAAGTGAATTTACCTAAAGAACTTTACAGTGTAATTAATTATTTTCCAGTCAAATAATTTGATATTTGTTATAGTAAAGCACCAATTTATTTTTACATGAAACACAGAAAACGCATCTTTTGGTGTTAAAAAAACCAGCCATGTTTTTTGTTTCATCATTTTGAAGGTTTTTGAAAAACTAGCACTTGGACAGACGACGAAATTTGTCTGAATGTTGCCTTTTATGTGTCAGACAAAAGACTTATATTTAGAAAATTATAATAATTTTGGACAGGCTTGATATTGTGTCTACTAATTGAAAGGTTTTCAATATACTTGCTACTATGAGAGTTAAACAAATAAAAGAGCACTGTGGCGACAAAATCACACTGATTTAAATAAAAACCCCGAACCACAAAACAAGGAACAAAAACAATAACTAAACAACTAAATTGTAAGTTATTTTTAATACATTACCCTACATAATGTTAATACGTTAACATAACTTACAATTTAGTTGTTTCGTTATTGTTTTTGTTCCTTGTTTTGGGGTTCGGGGTTTTTATTTAAATCAGTGTGACTATGAGAGTTATTATATATATCTATTTTTACCTTCAACCTCTATTTTGTTCACTCACGCTAATGGTTGGTGCTATAAAAAAACTCTACAAACATTTTATTTGTGATACTACTTTTATGAGGTATAAGCAATTCGAACAACCATAATATTTTTCATATTTACGTAGTTGTATTGATTTTTCAATTTTACAAAACACCGTCCCCATTTCCATCCCTTACATATGATTTTGCTAATTAATTAAAACAAAACTGTCTAATTGTGTATACAAACCAGACTGTCAAGAAATAAGACCACCTATCTACAAAGCTTTTATAAAAAATCTGCCAAACTGCTATGGTTTTGTAATATTTTACAAAGACAATACCGTCTAACTACAATGATGTACAGGCTAATACTGCCTACCTGTAATTTATTTGGATCCAGTACTGCCAACTAGTAAATTATTTATTAACTTAGATTTTTTTTTCTTAGGTAGTAAAAAATTATCAAAAATGTTGCTTTATAAATAAAAATAGCCTTATATTAAATACATATTATATGAACTTGAAAATAAGCCGGTTTTTCCTCCTGTAAAGTTACTAAAATGCTAGTTAGGCAGAATTGTTAGATAAGCGACAATATCCTGATCGAAATTCTAGATTTTTAACTGTATATCCATTACTCTATATACCAAGTGAGTTTTAAACAAACACATAATTTCAGGCTTTATCTGTGATATTCTTCGTAAGCATGGTAGTTCAAGTTCTATTTTACCTTGGATGGATGCAAGTGATTTGTTTGAAGTTGGGATGGATTGTTCAAGTTATTATGGGAACAACTGTTTGCGAGTCGGTGAATGCAATAAGCAGTGTTTTTCTTGGAATGGTAAGTATTTTGATTTTGTTAATTATTATTTCAATTCATAGGTATTCTTGTATTTGACGCTTCTACAGCAAGAAGTCTAACCCTCTCAAATTGCAGGAATTAAGTTATTTTTTATGTTTGAAGCTATTATTTAGTATTGATGGACGTTCTGTTTTGTTATTATAGATTATTTGAACATTTGCCATCAGTTAGTGTTCAAGTCAATACACGTGGTTCAGGGATATTAATCAATTCCGCCCTTTATCAAGTGACTAAATGTACAGGAACATAAGCCTAGAGTTGTTATTGTAATAGAGCAAGCAGCTGTTATTTCAATTATTTTAGTTCTCTTCATTACCAGGGAACAGGAGAATTTCTTAGCATTGCCTGTTAAAAAAATAATATTGATTTTCCTGTAACCTGTTACTTGGATGACAATTTACAACAGTGGAACGTTATATTAGTTACTTTGAAAAGTTAAATACCACCCATTTCTGTCTTAAACTTTAAAAACATAAAACATGTTTGATAATAATAAATGAAGATACAATTAAGTAAGATTCGTTAGCGGTAGATTATTTGCTAATTAAAACTATTCTTTCGCTAAAATATTGAGATACCGTATGTATTTTAAAAAATTCTCTTTTTTGTTTATTTTTTAAAATGAAAACGTATAACTGAAAAGCAGCCTTCTAATGCTACTGTAATCATAATATTAATAAGATATTTTTTTTTAAGTTTTCCACTTATTGTTTTTATATATTATACTTAAAAAACAGTAAGTTTCCATCAGTATTTATGTTTACAATAATTCTTCCATTCTTTTATTTTATTTTCTTTACAGAGTGAAGCACCTTTCTTATACAAACCTTACATAAAGGATCTTACAGCCTCTGAAATGCACGCAGTTATGGTTGGAGGCTTGTCTACTGTGGCAGGTAAACAATTCCTAGCTTTGCTCTTAATTCAATTAATTTAATAGATTCTCTTGTAATAGGCACGTTATTAATTGTTTTTGCAATTTGCGTAAAGAACTTTAAAACTCTTAAAAGTAAGACTATATCCCATGTTTTCAAGCCCTACATTATGGAATCTTTACTATTTCGAGCACTGAAAACAACACGATTTGTGTTTATTAACAAACTTTTTGAATTAATAATGTGTATGACATTTGTAAAGATAAATTTCACACTAACATCTTATCTGTTTGTATGTTTGATCTGGCTACTATGTCCCCTGACAAGCTGACAGCTTAATGCTTTAAGAACTAGTGATAAAACTATTGATGTTTACCCAGGCCAAATGGCAATTCATCATATTTTCATAATTTAACCTTATTTAAAATTTATTTTTTTCTGCAAATGATGTATTTTATTACTAGGCCTACATGTTTTGGTTGAAAAAACATTTTTATTTAGGTCTATTCATCATAAAAATCGACCACTTAATAATATTTATAACTTTTGTAGACTAAATAGGAAGCCTATACATCGTTTCACATATATTGAATGCATCCTTAATGTTATATATAATAGTGTTCAATGAGTTGCTTTCATTAGTTAGAAGTCCCGTGGATCGACCACTCTCTACTACTAATATTACATTTAAATTAGAATGATTGGTTACAGTAGATCGTTAAATAATATAAAGTAAAATTTATAATAGAATACTAATATTTATATTCATCATACCAACTATTGTTTGTTTAAGTGTAACTCTTTGTTGAAACTTACAATCCAATAGTAAATTTTGTCGCGTTAAAGGCTTACTGTTGTCTGGTTTTAGACAATGGGTCTACTGGACCTATATTCAATTGCAAGTGTTTGTGCGTAACTCCTCTTGTGTAAAAGTTTTTTATAAATGTGTACATGGTTTTATAATCAGTGTCGAAGGACAATGATCCCGAATACATGATGATGGCTGAATAGCCGAAACGGCTTTCATGATATACAAGCGACAAAATTGACTATTGGACAGTAAGTTTCATCAAAGAGTTATATTTACAATAGATCTGTTAATTACTATTTGTTTTATTTTTTTATAGTGTTTTATATAACTTTAGTAGGGAGTCATAATAGTATATTATAATAAGCTCATACACCGGTAGTTTTACCTTTTACAACCATAATGTTTTGTCAGGTACTGTATTTGCTGCTTATGCTGCTCTTGGAGCTAACCCTACTTACATTATAACTGCATCAATCATGACTGCTCCAGCTGCACTTATGTATGCCAAAATACTTTTTCCTGAAACCGAAGTCTCCAAAACCGATGCAGATAATTTTGAAGTGTATAAGAGGTAAGCGTACATGTGATTATATAGTAAAAATGGGCTTCAAACCTATTTACGGATTCGTTAAAATTTTATACTGTTATATTTTTACACTGGTTTCGCCACGAACTTGTTTTTTCACTTATAAAGTTACAACTATCTCAGAAACTAATAATGATTGAGAGCTGAAATGTTTTATGTGTAAAGATCAGTGTTTTTCCTAAGAATTTTGCGACTGTTTTGTTGTTCTTACTTGACGAAAAGTTATAAAAAAATGTTTTTATTATTAACAAAATTTATTTTTTTACAAATTCATATTAAATTACCTACACAATTTATTTATAAACATATTTTAATTAAAGTGCTAGGTAATGTTTACTCTTTGCAGGATTGTATCATTTCTAGTTTCCAAAATAAATGTACCTAAAGTGTGTAAAATTAACATGCACGGAATAGGGACACCCAGCTCCCCTTAATAACTCTTGGCTATGCAAAGCTGTGGAAGGGACACAAAAATGTAAAAAATTAACATAAAATTAGTTTTATTATTCTGTTTAGCACTTAGTTGTTTTAATCATAATTTATACCTGTTATTATTCTTTTACTAATCAAGTACACAAAAAACACCATTTCTGAAAAATTAAATACGGTATCTTATTAAAAATAGAAACTTAAACATAATTACTTTTCAGTGATTAGTATTTTATTACCACATTTTTATTAGTTCGGTTTCCGTCATGTCTGTCTGTCTGTCCGGTGGGACTTTGCAATCGAGTTTAAACTAACTTCCCGATGAGCTAGAGACTTGAAATTTTAAATATAGGTCAGAACTGGATGATAATCCAATATTCACTTGGTTTCTTGTCCATACATTTGCTTAAACAAATCGAACTTGGCTGATGAGCTAGAAACTTGAAATTTTAAATATAGGTCAGAACTGTATGACAATGACTGTGCCCCATGTTTTTTATCTTTAAGTCTTACAAATATCTCCATAGCCACTAAAAATTTGCCCTCAAAGTTTAAGAAGGGCCCATGGAAAATAATTTTATACTTTTTAGTTAGCTTTAAAAACGTGGTATATTAAAAGTTTTTTATTTAATTAATTATTTAAAATTCAAGTCTTAATATACAAATTTTTAGAAGCTATTCCTTGTTGAGATGTTTGCAATTTTAATAGTGCAAGCTTTTGACAAATTTAATCTACACACTCCCTTTTAGCAAGGAGTAATTTGTTTGTATTTATAACTGATACACTGAAGCATTTATTTTTACATCCATAAATCCTTCACACAACGGATGTAGTTATTCTTTTTTGTCATTGAATAATAAAACCATGAGTTTTTATATTTCAAGTTTACTTTAATTAGTGGTAATATGGAACGTGCACATAGAACAATAGTACAGCTTTGACTGAAGGTCATGGAAGTGCTAGGTCTCAACTCCCAAAACACGCTACTCCTTGGAAACACAAAATAGTTCCTATGAAACTTTGTCAGGTGTGATTTTCTAGAACTCGGCTGCTAGTCCAAAATATATCTGTTTTCCCAAGCACAACACATTTTACAAATAACCGTTTTTATCACTGCATTCATCATTTGATAAAAATTACTTGCTTTTATAATTTTGCCCTGCTAAATAATATGCACTGTTTGAATGCTCTTTGAATCTCTTTGATTTAAAGGTATTCGTGTACCAAAAGTTTAAAAAATGTTTAGTAACACTTAAATTTTACAAAAATATTAATTTGATCCACCAAAAATATGGTAGTACAGTAGATTCCCGCTATTCCGAAAATCCGCATATTCCGAACAGAGTTTAGAAAAAGTAGTGACTTTTTTAACATAAAAAACAGGAGAAATTAAAAGACGTTTGTAAAAAAAACGTAGATTTATTGTTATACAAATAAATTAAATAGAGGCACACATAGAGGCCTAAGCTTGATGAAAACGCCTGAAACCAAATTGGAATGAGAGCGTTTGTTTTCTTCATGTTTTCCATCCGTTTTGCGGGAAGGAAGCTACTGCAACGGTGAAACGGATACCGGATTACTATAGAAAGAAGGAAGGATTAGATACAACAGCTAGACACCAGTATTGTTGTTGCCACCTGCCAATTGCGTTGATCCATTTTCGTTCTCCATTTTCGTTATCTCGAAGGAATTTTATTTTTAAGACGTTGCGGTACCTACCAGCGGACAGACTGAGGGATGACAAAACGGACAGTTTGAACAACCTATCCTTCCCTTCTGTTTTTATGGAATCGAAACGCAACGGAAGGAAAAAACTGATGGTGTAAACCTACACTAAGGCGGACCATACACGTAACGATTTATCGTACGACGGATCTGTCAGATCAGATCGTTTCAGATCTTATCGCATCGACGCTGTCCTCACACAAAGTATGATTTGTCTTCAGATTCCTCGCAGCGATCTCCCCTCTTTGCCTTTCCTCAACTCAGTCGGGTAGTTGTTGTGAACAAGTCGATCCAATCCGGTCGAATCTCATGAAATTTTCACCCAATCCGATATCGTTTTCAATCCATACACGTTCCAATCCACCGTCCAATCTGGTCGTTTCAGACCAGATCGTACGGCGGATTGGAACGTGTAGGAGGGCCTAAGGTGAGGTCAAGAGCATTTGCCGCTTCTACGTGTGATACGTAAAGAGTTCAGTTTGAGCGTTTACTCCCTCCGATCCGATCAACACTGTATAGAACTAGCACTGGCAGACGTTCCCGCACTTAATTTACGCCTTGAGAAGTCAATACATTGATATTATTAATGAAATTCGCCTATTCCAAATTCCCACTAAACCAAACCGTGTTCGGTCCCATTAGTTTGGAATAGCGGGACTCTACTGAAGTTATTTTTAAGTAATACAATGTTCATGCTCCAAAAACTAACAACAACACATATAAGATTTTTTTTAAATTTCAAAATTATAAATTTATGTATTTTTTATATTTAATTTTATTTTAGTGAAGACACAAGTGTAGTAGATGCAGCTACACAAGGGGCCATGTCTGGCGTAAATATTGTACAAAGCATCATTGCAAGTGTTATTGCAGCTGTGTCGTTTATTGCATTTGCAAACAGTGCTACTGCCTGGTTCTTAACACAAGCTGGAGTTGCAAACACAACACTTGAGGTCAGTGTATGAATATCTTTCAAAACAAATACGTACAACCTCGCTAGATCGGCTTAATATAACGGCACAGATGGAGTAGTGAATCATTCGTATAATTGATTATTTAAGAAAGTGTAGGCTAAACTTAGACATTAAAAATAGCTAAGGCAGTAAAAATTACGAGCAGTTGTGTCTGCTTATTATACAACATGAGGTAAAACAAAACTTCTTTTGAAATACATAAGTGTTTACACACAGAATATACTACTGTAATGTGTTTTAATATATAGGCATGTACAGCGTACTGGGTTTTAACTATAATAACACGATGCTGTTTTATTTTGTGCAAAAATAAAATCAGGTTTTTCGTTAATTTAATTTTTTTTATTTTTAGAATCGGATTACAGAGGGGGTTGGACTATCCAGGGCAGGTTGAGCGAGTTGTACTGTATTTATATTTTGTTAATCGACACATTGAGAGTAGTTATCCATACAATTTTATATTTGTTAAAAGTTTATCTAAGGATTACCAAAAATTAATTAAATAAGGGTTCACTAAAGACTCATTTCATCATCTGCTGACTTACTATGTTCTTTTTCTTTTAGAATATGTTTTCTAACTTTAATCCTAGATTACTATCCATATTTTTATATACTTTAGCACCAACCATTAGTAAATTTGACGAGTGTCTGTGCAATAGCTATATGATTTATTTACTCTCTACTGATGTTTTTGTGAGACAGAAATTAATAGTATTTTCATCTTTCACACATTTTACTTTCTCACTATACTTAGTATAGAGAAAGTATGGTAATTGCAACAAAAAATAGATGTTGAGATTTTTGTGGAAATATCAGTGTACAAAAAAAGGTTTTGAAAAATGTTGAAAAACAACCCCCTTTTTGACCAAAAATCCCCAAAAATAAGTTGTTTTTTTTTATCAAAAAAACGGCTATAACGATTTTGATAAAATTTTGCTTATTTGTAGCCCTTTGTACCCTACCACATGCAAAAAAAACATCTTTCTAAAAATTCTCGTTTAGCTAGTAATAATAATAATAACTGAATTTTGGGGGTTTTTTTGGCTAAAAAGGAGGTTGTTTTACAAAAATTTTCAAAACCTTTTTTCGTGCATCTATAAAGGCCTAATTGTCATGTTTGGTGCAAACTTGTTGGAAATCGATTGAATAGTTTTCTCTTAGCAGCTAATAATAATATTTATTAGTTACTCTCCTACTTTTATGTGTCCTCTCTGCTACTTTAATACAATTATTTAGTCACAGTGAATCTATTTAATAATTTAAATATGTTTGTGAGAAAGTATGTGCCCTGTTTCTGGTACCATTTATTAAATTAAATTAAAGGAAAATAAAATCATGTTGACAATACTATTAAAAAAATGTGACAAACAAGTCATTGTAAAAAATAAAAAATAAAATTTAAAAAAATCTAAACCATACCATTATTACAATGTAAAAGATATGAAAATTAACACAAGACATGTTCATTTTTAAGCATGACGAAGGTCGGGCCGCCCATGGCGCAAGTTACGCCATTGAAAAAAACTTTGGGGGGAATGAAAATTTTGAGTGGTTATTGTAAAAACTGTTTTCCAGTAATCACAAAGTTACAAAATGTTTACTAGTTTGCAGAAGTTCTAATAAGTTTCTGATGAAAATCGATAAACCTTATAAAAAGTAAAGTCAGTCTGGTCTAGTCTTTGCATTAGTTAAGGCTGTGTCATACTTGGCTACTTAAAAGCCGCTAGCTAGTCGCTGATAGTGAAATAGCTGCTACTAAAACCAGTCACACTGATTTTTCGGTAGTGGCTATCCAGTAGCTGCAACTATGCTACTCGATTCCATTTCTGCCTTCAGTGCTCCTTCGTTTGTAGAAAATGTCATCTGTAGGTATAAGATGTGATGAATTGCGCTGTTTGATGTTGATGTGTGTTAGAGACATATTTTTTTACAGAAGTATTTTTCTGGCTTAAAAAATACGGTAAGCCAGAAGTATTTTTCGTTCCGTACTTCTGGCTTATCAAAGCCCTTTAAATTCATGGCTTCTACCAATTTGTGATAAGCGTTATCACACAAGTTTTTGTATTTGTAGCCAGCCATAAACAAGTTTTAGCTTTGTAAAATCCCATAAACACTAATTCTTGCACGAATTTTAAAACAGTTTTACTTGACCACTTGGAAATGTTTTATTAATAACAGAAAAAAATAACTAAATGACTTTATAAAATGATTTAGTAAAAACAATTTCATGATGACACTTCACTTTACTGACTAAACTGACTAAAAGATCGAGAGAAAGACAAGTAGTAGAATAAACAAGGGGAGTCGGAGTGTAGAAAGGCAACTACTCCAATGTCTTGGGTCATATCACGCAACCATTACTTGGACGAGTATTGACTGTCCTGATCACATTGTTGATTACTTTGTCGAACCAGTGTCTGGCCCAGCACTCGGAAGGTGTAATACAGCCTTTAGTAATCCTATGTTTCAGTCAGTGACCTGATTGCAATTTCAGCCTTAAGTTTATTATGTTCATTGTATAAATACTACAGTAACAAAAATTGAATTTTTATATTTCACAAAAATTATATTCTTTGTCATTCAAAGGTGTGTATTTTATATTGCAGGCCCTTTCTCTAAACTTAAGTTATTTTAGAATACAATGACATTAAAAAGTAATTTCTTAATCAACTGCCTTTTAGAAATACAGATACAGCTCAACAAATATTTCATTTTTTAGTAACTAATTATTATCTTGAAATG
>JAGFPH010008481.1:2745-30288 GCA_018207615.1 Philaenus spumarius
AAAAATTGTTTAGTGGAATTATCTGTGTTGGTGCTCCCTGAACCCCCCCCCCACAAAAAAAGTAGTGGAATTATTTGTTTTGATGCTCCCTGAACCCAAAAAGGGATTTTTTTGGTGATGTCTGTCCGTGTGTCTGTGTGTCCGTTAGGATGTGTACACAGCTGGAAACCATACCAACGGTCCAATTTTGATGAAATTTGGTATGTGGGTGTAGTTCTGGAATATATCCAGTCGTTTTTTTCATTTTGTCAAATTTTGGATTTTTAAGGGGTTTTACACCCCAAAAATGGCCAAAAACGAGAAAAATAAAAATTTCTACCAAAATCAATATTTTAGTTTATTTGTAGCCCCTAAATGTACCCTACCATATGCAAAAAAAAGCATTTTTCTAACAATTCTCGTTTAGGTAATAACAATAATAACTGATTTTTGGGGGTTTTGGCCAACAACGGGGTTGGTTTTCAAAATTTTTCAAAACCTTTTTTCGTGCATCTATTGACATGGCGTAATTTACAGGCCTAATTGACATGTTTGGTGCAAATTTGTTCGAAATCGATCGAATAGTTTTAATAATAATAATATTACAATATAATATGGATGAGTGTTACATGCATCTAATATTTTCCATGGTATGTCCTACTTTTGCAATTCTAAGTAACCACCTTCTACGCTACTCTTGGGAAGGTATACAGTTTCAACTGGAAGAAAGTATGTGGCAGTTGGCAGTTATCTGGTACCGTTTATTTTAATAATAATTTATACAGGCTGTCACAAAAAACTTTAGCGTGGTATACAGGATCGGATTATATACATTCAAATAAATAAAACATGTTCATTGACTTTAGTTTTTTTTTAACTCACTGTAACTCCAGAAGTAGATAAGATATAGAGTTTAAATTTGGTGTAAGCATTTACAAGTGTGCCAAAAAATAAGAATTTATGTCTATAATTTTCAAAATGACCGCCGTTACAAAGTTTTACGTGGAATATCATAAAAGCAGCTAATTTTTCATAAAAATGTACAAGAGAAAAAATATTGTGTTTTTTAATGTCAATGAAAATTGTTTTTTGTTTTTTTTTTTTTGTTTCTGTGTGTCAAAGAATAACTGATTTATCACAAAAAAAAACTGTTAACACAATTTCTTGGTAATTGTCTACGACATCCAAAATCAGCCTAAAACGCACATTTTTTAAAATTCTTATAGCTTTAACAAATTAAATAAAATCCATTGATTTAAAATGTTGTAGACAATTACCAAGAAATTAAGTTTCCAGTTTTTTGTCAATAAGTAGGTTATCTTTTGCCTACAGAAAACACAAAAAGCAATATTCTCTGAAAATATTTCGCCTCTTGTACATTTTTTTGTTGCATTAATGGTTTTCAAGATATTCAACTTTAAAAATTTGTAACAGCCGCCATTTTGAAAATTATTAAAATTAATTCTCGGTGTTTGGTACACTTGTAAATCATAACATACAAAACGCTCGTACCAAATTTGAACTCAATATCTTAACTATTTCTGAAGTTACAGTGAGTTTTTGTAAAAAAACAAAATGGCTGATTGCAGCCGAATTCGAAATGAGTTACTAAACATTTTAAATTTATTTCATTGCTTATAATCCTATACTGTATAGCCCGCTATGGTATCTTGCGAAACCCTCTATACAGATATAACTGACTAGGAATTATAACTCAACACATATAGTTATAGAGCCAGTGAAACACAAATATTTATTTGTTTGTGAATGGATCGTTGATCCACTGAATTCTCGATATCTCACGTTCCGCTTGACCTTCGCTCTACAGCTGTTCCCATTTAATAAGCTAAAACGACAATCAAATGTAAAATTGCATATACCCTATAACATTGGGTTCAAACGTTTAAATTTGTTTCGTAACTACGTCTTAACCTTTATAAACATTTTTTTAAACATATTCAAACCTGAACATCCCACTATACGCAACGTATTCAATTCAAGAGCAAGATGAAAAGATGGAACACTTTTTCGAGACACGGATCGTGTTTTTTTTTAGTACTTAAAAATGTGACGTTTTTTTCACGTATGACACGTGCCTGTCACGCTAGGAAGCTCAAAAGCTTTTCAATTCTCCCCAATAAAATTACGTAGATTTTGGCACCACCAGACGTTTTCTACGGCGTCTGTGAGTGCATATTATATCGTGACCACAGACAAACACACATGGGGTGTAATCTCTTTCCTCACGGCTTTGCTCTTTCCCCCCCCCCCCCCCCCCACTATGTTACCCTAAAACAGAGATTAAGGAGACAATTACTTTTAAGTTTTCAAAAGTCGTTTCTTAATACGCTTGCTAACGATATAGTAAAACGATTTTGATAGTTCTGGCAATATTAAAAAATACCTAATATTTTATCTGGCTACAGTTCCTTGTGACGAAAGCAACAATTTGTTGACAAAGATGTCTCATGCTGTTGTCACGTTTGCTAAAGTAGGTCAATGCGAAACATTAGCATACGGTAATAAATAATTTTATGGTCCATGTCACATTAGAAATATATAACCATAAGAATGGGAGACTTAGGAAATTTGATCAACTTCAATTTCATAGAAGTGCATAATAGAATACGAACTATTTAGTTTCGATTATGTACTTACTTTATCTCATAGTAGCTGTGTACCCATGCTTTGAACATTTATAACTTAACTAAGGTTTCATAGAAGCCTGGCTGTTATACGAGAATTTCAACACATTCAAAGTAACAAAATTCGAACACGCAGCTGAACCGCTGACGTGAGTTGAGCGAATTTCGAAAATAAAATTAATGGATTTTAGGGTCTCGACCGACAATTTTGAAATTGGTCTACTCAAGAAGGCGCTGAATAGCTGTCTCTTTACTTTTACTTTCTCCCCCTATACCATAGTATAATGGAGAAAGTATTGTATCCGTCAAAATTTTCGAGTTTGAGCTTTTGGTGGAAATATCTATTTTGGGTCCCCCTGAACCTAAAAAAGTGGTTTTCGGAGTGATGTCTGTGTGTGAAGGTGAGGGGGGTGTGTCTGTGTGGGTGTGTGTATGTGTGTGGGGGGATGTGTGTGTGTGTGTGTGTGTTGGTGTGTGTGTGTGTGTTATCATACCTAGAGCCTAAACCAGTCGTCCGATTTTGATGAAATTTGGTATGGAGGTACTAATCCACGGTATCTCCAGGACTTTTTTTTCATTTTTGTGAATTTTTTATTTTTAAGGGTAATTTTCCCATAAACAACCTTAAAATAACTGAAAAATCAACTTTTCTCAAAAACGGCTCTAACGATTTTGATTAAAATTGTATCGTTTATTAGGGACCTAAATTACTATAAACTATAAAATTTTAATCAAAATCGTTTGAACCCTTTTTGAGAAAAGTTAGTTTTTCGTTATTTTAAGGATTTTTATAGGAAAATTACTCTTCAAAATAAAATTTAGATTTTTTTATGTTTCTTTCATACACTTTTGGCTTAGTGAAATAATATTTTTTCATTAAGTTCCTATAATGAGGGAGAAAGTATTTGCCAGTTTCCTGATACCGTTTATTTACTATTAGGAGTCGACAAACAAGCATAGTTATGAATAACAAAGCATGGTTGTATCAACCCAAAGTCCAGTACCTGGGAATTCCAGAGGGCTTAGCTTTACTGTTTTTATACTAATTACTATGTTTTATAACTTAGATTGAGAGATCTACTGGATCATACCCTTGTAAAAAATAACAGATGTATCGTCTATAACATTTCAATGTTATTTAAATGGGGGAAAATCGTAACTTTGATTGGCCATTGTGTTGGATAGAGTCAACATACAGACTTGCGCTTTGCGCCAATCTTCTTCTTTTATCAAGGCCTTTAAAATGAGGTGTCACTCAATAGGGGTTCTCATTTAAAATTTTCGACTTACCCCCAAAATACCCCATTTTTGGGGGAGGGTTTGAAATTTACGATACCCCAAAAAGCTAATTTTTTTCATGTTAACAATCCCCAAAGCAAATCTGTTTATTGCCATTAATAAAAACAATAATAGGGGGAGGACTTTTAAGATACCTGGTAGGCCTATATATGTTTAGATGTATATGTACACAATATGTATTCAATTTTCAATGACACCCCAAACCGTGTTCTGGGGACTATGGTAGGTACTCATTGACTACTCCCAACCTTAGATCTCACCATAAAATTCACTGCAATAGCTCATCTTTCCTTTAGAGATTCACTAAAACTAAAGACTTCAGGACATTTCAACTGTGATACTGTCAATAAAAACAAATTACTGTTATAGTTCTCGGACACCCTGTATAATACAACTCACTCCAAAATAAACCAGTGCGCTTAAAATAAAAGATAAGTCTTGAACTCCAGGAAATCTGAACTATTCCTACGCGCCCCGACCTTGGCGTAAACACAAAAGTAACTTCCGGCAGTGTTTATTTGCATTCGTCTGACAGAAAACAGTGCCAACAACAAGAATTCAATAAAGACGTCAATGTATGCCTAATGTTTGTACATATAGATTCTGCTGACGTTAGCAGTATTCACTGGAAACCTTTGCAGAGTGTGAAGAGGGTGTTTACGAAATAAAATGATTTTACTTACTATT
Source organism: Philaenus spumarius (assembly GCA_018207615.1). Taxonomy (NCBI): domain Eukaryota; kingdom Metazoa; phylum Arthropoda; class Insecta; order Hemiptera; family Aphrophoridae; genus Philaenus; species Philaenus spumarius. The sequence continues at coordinate 7,356 of JAGFPH010008481.1, forward strand.
TAAAATTTTACATGTGAATTCAAAAACGTCAAACATTATTTTCCTCCATATATATAAATAAAATAAAAATGTTCGTTTGTTTAAGATCTCAAATTTCCGAAACTTTTTCAAAGATTATTTTGAAATTTTTATACAACATTACATTTGAATACAAGCAAATTTTTATGCACTTTAAAAAAAAACAGGAGCATCTATTCAGGACTCTATAACAAGGGCTAAACCGTTTCTTTGATCTCGGCACTGTGCCGCCAGTTTCACTCTGACGTCACCATGCTGATACACGCAAGCTGGTAATATTTCAGTAATGTGTGCACAGTAGTTAATTTTTATACTATTAAATTAAATTACTATTACATTTTATATTATTGAAGTGGATACAAAAAGTTAAGTTGGAATTTAACGTTTAAAAAATAATATCATTATTACGTACATTCAAAGAAATAAAATTAGACATCAATGATGGAAAAAGAAAATCGTAATTACGTAAAAAAAATTAGCTTCATATTTAATTAAAAGAATTGCTTTATAACAAAGAAATATGCTGTCTTTTAAATAATTTGTTCGTTGTTGTCTAATTTGCGGAGTACTTAAATGTTTCTTCAATAATATCAAATATTAATTATACATTATAATTAGTTTATGTTAAAATAAAATGCTTACTTTTTTTCTAGCTGGCATAGTTACCTGGGGACAAGTGATTTACTATATTACCTTAAAATAACAATATCTACATAAACGTTATTCCCGTATCAAACAACTGTACATCGGGAGTAGCGGCGCCACACCTCCTCGCACTCATTTAAAAAACAATTTCATAATGATGTAATCATTTTATAACAAATCGGTGAATTGGATAGTTTAGATCAATTCATTAGCTACAACTTTCCCGCTGGAAGTTTGTTTATAACCCAAAAATTAAAAAAATTCCTCGCTTAGTAACTTTTTCATGTCAGTCTGTGTTAATTGTCAAATATTTTCAATTATTAAAATTCGAAATACCTGTTAAAATAAAAGTTTTTTATACTGTTAGAATCCGTATTTTATTTAGATTAAGAACATCTAAATTTTATTTTACTGAAGCCTTTCCATCGAGTTAAAACAGCGAGTTAACGATTGCGCGCACATTACTGAAATATTACCAGCTAGCGTGTATCAGCATGGTGACGTCATAGGCGATCGATACTGGGTCACGGTAAATGATCAAAATGGTATAGCCCTTGTTATAGAGCCCTGGCATCTATTGAACATAAAAACAACAAAAAGTGTACTAAATATTTAACAAAAATGTGAGCGCCATTAAATATGTTTATTGACTATAATAATAACAGTAATCAACTGTTTGCTAAAATATTTTCATTAACATCTGATTTCAAACTTTGAAACAATTACTAATGTATTTGTATTTTTAACTGTTAGGTTAGGTTTTCGTAAAGGGCGCTATAGTAAATATTTATTAAATATGTTTAGCGTTGGTACAGCAATCAGCTGTTTGCTCAAAGATTTCCATTAGCTGATTTAAAAATTTGAAACAATTATTTCCATTTCTAACTTTTAGGTAGAGTTTTGTTTCAGTGTTGACCTGATCATTGCTGATGTTTTTAACCTTTATTACAACTGATGGTATAATATACGAAATAATTTGATTCAGACATTTAACATTATTCATCATCTTAGCTTTGAGATTATTATTAATCCTAACATTTATTGGAAAGGAAAAATAATTTATGTGTATAGAAGGGTCTAACGGGGTTGGCCTGTGGAGCACGCAGGGGTCTCCTCTAGTAATAAATAAATATGTTTATTGTTGGTACAGTAATAGCTGTTTGCTCTAATATTTCCATTAACGGCTGATTTCAAACTTTGAAGCAATTATTAATATTTCTAACTTTTAGGTTAGGTTTTTATTAAAGTGTTGAAATAAGCCTTGCTGGTTCTTTTATTTTATTACAACTACTGTTAAAAAAAATACTAGCTGACCCGTGCGAAGCATTCGCATTCCAACTTACTCAAATCCCACTTAATTAAAGTACACACCGTATATTTAGTATCGTATAGTGCGTATTTAGTGCGTCAATGTAAATAGCAATGTAGTGGCGTAACGGCAGCTCTCCAGCTGGGTATTGTTATCATCAGTGTTGCCAACACCAGGAAAATATCCCTACAACTTTTTTTCTTTTTGTTCGTATAATTGTATTTTGGATATTTTTCCGGTGTAGCGGTTAAGGAAAGCTTTAAAATGATGCCTCATTCATGTAATTTGATGATGTATTAAGGAAGTTATGGCGTACCGACAAAAAAAATGGCCTTGAGAAATAATATATGTGATACGAAATAATTTGATTTTGACATTTAACATTATTTACCAGCTTAGCTTTGGGGTCATTATTAATCCAACACCTTTATTATAAAAAAATCATAACGTATGTGTATAGTATCCAACCGGGTTGGCGCGCGGAGCACGCAGGGGTCTCCAATAATTGAAAATAAAAAAGTGAAATATTTATCTTAGTTTGAACAAGTACTTATGGCTTAAATAAATAATGTCGTAATTTTACGTTTCTAGCGAATTTCCATAGGAAAGATGAGCTTTTTGTTGAGGGTGGGAGTGGTAAATGAGCACCGATCATGGACCCAAGAACACGTTTTAGGGTGTCATTAAAAATTCAATATATACAGGGTGATTCACGAAGTTATCCCCACACTTATACAGCTCATTCTACTAGTAAAAATAATGAAAAAAGTTCATATAAACATAGGTCCGAAAACGCTTCGTTTTCCAGATATCCGCCATTTTGTTTTTTGTACAAAATAATTCATATCTAGAGAACGGTTTGACTGATTGAGTTCAAACTTAGCATGAAGTTTAACCTAACAATGATATACCTCGAGGAAAATAAACGATTAAATCAAATCATGCGTTTCAAAATGGCGACTGTTTGAAAATTTCAAACCTAAATTACTCCAAAACCGTACATTTTATCGAAAAATGTCAAGAGTCCTTTTTTGTAGCCCTTTTGATTCCCTATCGGATGGTGTAACTGTCAAAACAATCGGATAAAGGATAATAGCTAAGTTAAAGATAATAAAAGGAATGTACATGCAATATTTTTGTGTCTACAGTGTTGGTATAGGATGCCGAGTTGAACAAACCAATTAGTACACATAACTTAACTGTTATCCTTCATCCGATTGTTTTGGCAGTTAGACTATCCGATAGGGAATCAAAAGGGCTACAAAAAAGGTGTCTTGACATTTTTCGTTAAAATGTACGGTTTTGGAGTAATTTAGGTTTGAAATTTTCAAACAGCCGCCATTTTGAAACGCATGATTGGATTTAATCGTTTATTTTTCTTAAGGTATATCAATATTAGGTTAAACTTCGTGCCAAGTTTGAACTCAATCAGTCAAATCTTTCTCTAGATATGAATTATTTTGTACAAAAAACAAAATGGCGGATATCTGGAAAACGAAGCGTTTTCGGACCTATGTTTATATGAACTTTTTTCATTATTTTTACTAGTAGAATGAGCTGTATAAGTGTGGGGATAACTTCGTGAATCGCCCTGTATACATACTGTGTGGGGGTGAGTTGGTGTGTTTGTTAGTGTGTGTTTATGTTCCGCACTCTAACGGTAGCGTTTTACGTCCAATATGGTTATCTAAGTCGCTCGGACGAGTTCGTTAGCCGAAAAAATCCAACAACCAGAAGCACGTTTTTCGACAGGAAGTAACAATTTCTTGAGATATTTCGTACTGTAATGCAACGTTTTTCGAGTTTATCTAAAACAATAAACGATAGGAGATTATTCTGCACATTTTTCTTTTTTACACGGCCTTATTTATAAGGCCCGCCTGGTACGATCAAAACTTAAAATAACACGTGGGGAATTTTACCGTGATGGAAGCTCCTGGTGTGAGGCCGAAGGCCGAGGTTCAAACTCGCAAACTGCGAGCGGAAGGAAGCAGCGCGTGATCCGTTGCAGGAGTCTGAGGTGCGAACAAATCTATAGTATACAGGGTGTATAAAAAAAACCTTTCAGGACTTTGGGATATGATTCCTCATACAAAAAGTAAGAAAAAAGTTCCTATAAACATAGGTCCGAAAACGCTTCGTTTTCCAGTTATCCGCCATTTTGTTTTTGTACAAAATAATTCATATCTAGAGAACGGTCTCACTGATTGAGTTCAAACTTGCCATAAAGTTTAATCTGACAATGATAAACCTCAAGAAAAATAAACGATTAAATCCAATCATGCGTTTTAAAATGGCGGCTGTTTGAAAATTTCAAACCTAAATTACTCCAAAACCGTACGTTTTAACAAAAAATGTCAAGACACCTTTTTGGTAGCCCTTTTGATTCCCTATCGGATAGTGTAAGTGTCAATACAATCGGATGAAGTATAATAGCTAAGTTAAAAGGTAATGATAACAAATGGCCATATTGTAGTATTTACTGTGTTGGTATAGGATGCCGGGTCGAACAAACCAATTAGTACACATAACTTAACTGTTATCCTTCATCCGATTCTTTTGACAGTTTGAAATTTTCAAACAGCCGCCATTTTGAAACGCATGATTATATTTAATCGTTTATTTTTCTTGACGTATATCATTGTTAGATTAAACTTCATGCCAAGTTTAAACTTAATCAATGAAACCGTTCTCTAGATATGAATTATTTTGTACAAAAAACAAAATGGCGGATAACTGGAAAACGAAGCGTTTTCGGACCTAGGCCTATGTTTATAGGAACTTTTTTCTTACTTTTTGTATGAGGAATCATATCCCAAAGTCCTGAAGGGTTTTTAGTAAACACCCTGTATATAAAAGCCAAATTCACCGACTCACTGATCATGACTTCTCAAAAACTACTAAAAGGATTGGAACGAAATTTGATATGTAGCTTCCTCTAGGGCCATAGGTGCTCACTAAGAAAGGTTTTTAAAATATTCGAAATTTTAGGGGGGGTTTGGTTAGGTCAAAGTTACTAAATCACGATTTCTCTAAAACTACTAAACGGATTGGAATGAAATTTGGTATGTAGCTTCCTCTATGGCCTAGGTGCTGATAAGAATGGGTTTAAAAAATTCGAAATTTTTAGGGGGTTTGGGGTGGGGGTCAAAGTTACTAAAAATTCCCATAAGAAATACATAGTGTAATATATTTATTGATATAATATATTTTTTGTTAATATACATTTAACTTTGATTTGTCTATCCGTGTGAATTTTTTTTTTTTTTTGTTTAACGTCCTGCTGTTTTGCACTTAAGGCTAATGAAGACGGGACCTACAGTTTTACGTGGAATCCGAACCACAGCAAATGATGTCTGTTAAGAAACCATTTAGAAAATGATTCGGGGTCAATGGGAATTGAACCCGGAACTTTTCCATTGATGGTTGCCATGACGATTAATAAAGCTTTGACGCCTTAACCAATACGGCAATCGTAACTCTACTCTATCCGTGCAAAGCCGGATCGGGCTAGCTAGTTCTAATATATTTCGTAAACGTCGGCAGCTATTCAGCGCCATCCTGAGTATAACAAATTCCCAAACACTTGGTAGAAAATCTAAAGCATATGAAGTTAATTTGGAAATTCACTCAACTCACGCCAACAGTTCAGCTGCGTGGTGGAATTATGTTGCAAAGTATTTCTGAATATTTTCAAAACATTTGTTGTTTTTTCCACCGACAAAACATAATGCACAACGACCTTAATCTATTTACAGACTCTGGCCCGTTTATTTACTCCCCAATGCGCGCACCCAGGGAACTGTTGTGTAACGTTTGTGTTTCGCCAGGTGTATTGTCTCAGCGAAGTCAAAGTTTAGAACCGAGAGTAGGCGATCAGCTTGTAAGGTTAAGCCAGGTTATGTTCTTGACGTAGATCAGCCTTACTTAAACAAGTGCTTCTCTAATTACTCCTGCTATGTAATAAAATTTTTCCGTTGTAATTTATTGATTTTCGTTTATCGGTTTGTTATTTCAGTACAACTGATAAAAGTGGATTTGCATTTTAACCAATCATCATGCAATCGTTTAATCGAGTAATTTATTACACAAACTCCAAATTCCATTGTCTAATACGTTATTATTCAAACGCCCACTAAAGTTGCATCATAAATACCAACTTGATTCAAGTGATGAAACCGAATAAATTGTTATGTAAAATATTTGTCAGTAGACATTTTATGTACGCATAAAAAAGTTTCTTAAACACTGCTCGTTTGTTCTTCAGTAATGAATTAAACTAATTTTTTTCTTCCATTTAATTTTCGAAATTTTGTAGAATAGTTTTTGTTTTTTAGAGCGATCACCGACTGTTTTAAAAGATTTTTTGTTTAGACTACAATACTTTATAAAATACCTTTAATAGTAGTCTATGCAATTCCTATAATTTGTACATAAACTACAGCGCTGTTTCGACGTTTACAGCAGACTTCATCAGGTTTAGGAAAATAACACTTAAATAAAACACATAACACACTCAATAACAAGACACAAAAAATATAATAAAAGGTATAACTATTAAAGGTAGATCTGTAATCTATTTACAGGGTGTGAAAAAAACCTTTTAGGACTTTGGGATATGATGCCTGATACAAAAAGGAAGAAAAAGATTCATGTAAACATAGGCCCGAAATAGCTTAGTTTTCCAGATCACAAACCATTTTGTTTTTTGTACAAAATAATGTATATCAAGAGAACGGTTTGACTTATTGAGTTCAAAATTGGCACAAAGTTTAACCTAACAATTGTATATCTCGAGAAAAATAAGCGATTAAATCTAATCATGCTTTTAGAAATGGCGGCTGTTTGAAAATTATAAACCTAAATTACTCAAAAGCTTTAGGCCTACATTTTAACAAAAAATGTCAAGACACATTTTTTGTAAAACTTTTGATTCCCTATCGGATGTTGTAACTGTCAAGACAATCGGATGAAGGGTGATAGTTAAGTTATGTATAATAATTGGTTTGTTCAACCCGGAATGCTATACCAACACAGTAAACACAACAATATTGTGTGTACATTTGCTGTATCATTTTATTTAACTTAGCTAATGACAAGTGGGCGGAGGTCTGCTGGTTTACGAATCGATGCGGAATGGTGCAGGGCCGTGCTGTACATGGTCAGTGCGGGCGATGCTTTATATGTTCCTGTTCACCTAACTCCATGGTAAAGTAGAAAAAATATGTTACTCAGGTCAACACTGGCAAGAGACTGACATTGGTATGGATACTACTCAACCACTGATAAGACTTAAGGACGAAAACAGTTCAGACTGGTCAGAGTCCACTTGTGGAATGTAGTTCTCCTAATTTCGATTTCCCAAGAATTGTAATTTTTTTTAAAGTTGCTATTCTCGGTATGGTTCAGATGGAGACTTCTAGTTTGCGTAATTTGTTTTCTTTTATAAATATTTTCAAAATAGTGTGTTTTGAATGCTCTGTGTATTGAAAATTCTCCCAATAAGGGGGTTGGCGTGCGAAGCACGCAATGCATTGTGTATTGAAAATACTCCCAATACGTGTTAGCGTTCGAAACACGCAATGCACTGCATATTGAAAACACTCCCAATATGGAGACTGGCGTGCGAAGTACGCAATGCATTGTATCTTTAAAATACTCCCAACACGGGGGTGGGCGTGCGAAGCGCGCAATGCACTGTGTATTGAAAAGACCCCTAACATGGTGGTTGGCGTGCGAAGTACGCAATGCATTGCGTATTGAAAACACTCCCATATGGGTTGGCGTGCAAAGCACGCAATGCATTTTAAATTAAATATTCTCCCAATAAGGTGGTTGGCGTGCGAAGCACGCAATGCATTTTGTATTAATAATACCCCCAACACGGTGGTTGGCGTGCGAAGCGCGCAATGCTCTGTTTATTGAAAACACTCTCAATACGGTGGTTAGACTCAATGCATTGTGTATTGAAAATATTCTCAATACGAATTAGCGTGCTAAGCACGCAGTGCACTGTGTATTGAAAAAACTCCCAACACGGGGGTTGACATGTGAATTGAAAATACTCCCATATGGGTTGGCGTCGGCCGCTTCTCATAGTGTTCAGTGTCAAGTGCTACATTTAAAAATTTTGAGCAGCACCATTTTTTGGGACAAAATTGCCCCTTACATAAAAAGTACATTTTTATGCCTAATGAACATTTTACGAATTTGCCTTTCTCTACCCGCTCACTAAATAGTTAAAAGGGTGGCCCTGACTTTTCACTAACCCTGTGGAGTAGAATTGATTACATAATTTCAGAACAAAAATAATTCGAGGAAAATTCCATTTCATGAGGAAACGACCGGACAAGATAACATGTTTTAGTAACTGGAAAGTCTTATCATGAATCGTGTAGGAAAAGTGCAAGTTGTTTGCTAAATTAGCTAGTTGTAGGAAAACAAGACCAACGCTATAACTCAAACGATGGACAAATTTCAAGAATAGATACAACAATTAACTGTACTTTTTTCTAGAAAATTAGCGAATAAAACATTGAATTTCCTTAATTACCTGACATAATTGTAAAGTTTCGCGACTGATCGTTTGGAGTAATCTTTAAAACAAAACTTTTAATAATTGTTAGTCAAACTAAATGTTAAACGTGGTATTTGGTTAAGTTGAACATACTGTAATACTATTTATAGGTTTTACTGACCCATAATATATTACTAGTTATATTTATACTCGGGCCCCCGTCACCAACCCCCGGCAGCGCCTCATGCAAACAGATTATTGTATACACTGACATTATTAACGGAAATGAAGATTCAATAGGCACTTGGGTCTAACTAGGGAGGGGGTAGCGGGGTTACATATACATAATGTAAAATAGAAATTGAAATAGACAAGACCATCCTTAAAATTCGAACAACGGCAGTTATAATTTCACTATTAATATTTAAATAATTCGACCACGCAGCTGAATCGCTGACTTGAGTTGAACGAATTTCCAAAATAAAGTTTATGTGTTTTAGGGTATCAACCGAGAATTCTGGAAATTAATCTACGCACGAGGGCGCTGAATGTGTACGTGGCCTATGTACACGAAATATATTAGTATTTTTTTTTTTTGCAAACAAGCCTCCACTCGAAGAGGAAAAAAAATTGTTCTTATTTTTTAGTCTGGGGACCATGATCAGTGCTCACTTACTACACCCAAAAAAATTAATATTGCATTGCCATAGGTCCCCTTGGTAAGTGTGCAAAGTTTCAAATCAATCCGTCGTTTTGAATGGGGGTGAAAATCACGTCGTGTTCTAGGGACTATGATCAGTGCTCACTTACTACACCCAAAGAAATTAATATTGCATTGTCATCGGTCCTTGGTAAGTGTGCAAAGTTTCAAATCAATCCGTCGTATTGAAGGGGGTGAAAATCACGTCGTGTTCTAGGGACCATGATCAGTGCTCACTTACTACACCCAACAAAATTAATATTGCATCGTCATCGGTCCTTGATACGTGTGCAAAGTATCAAATCAATCCGTCGTTTTGAAGGGGATGAAAATCACGTTCAAAGATTCCGTTACATAGGTATATACATACCAAGCTAATAAAAGCGTAATACAAATAATTAAAAACAATAAATAACGATTCTAATATAAAACAGCTGATTTCGTCCAGTAGCTTTAATAGTTCAACACAAATTTAATAAATATTAAAACTTTTATGGTTAATGTACAGTTATACGCCAAGTGTCTACTGGTTCCCTATGCTACTTTAATACACAGTACACGCAGCGCATGCGTGTAGACTGTCTATGACGTATTCGACGGAGAGAGTATAAATGGTTCTCTCTTTTTTAGCACTGCTCGTGCATGACAAACTATTCCCCTCCACTTTCCTTTACAGGGAAGCACACTTTTCAGTTTCACTTCAAAAAGTAAACATTTGGCCGAACTAGAATATATCTTTTCGTTCTTCCCACCAGTATCCAGTATTGTAGGTTTTTTTTTCTGTACGAGTAACACATTGTAATCATTGACGTGTTTCAATTGCAATGTTATTCATAATAAAATGTAAAAATATTTCTATTCAATTTCGGTGATTCAGTGAAACAAAAGAAGATAAAATTATATGTCTAAATAGTTATATTAGAAGAAACGTAATGCCTAAAACTACTTCCAACATGAAACAAATTCAAAATACAAAGTAAAATACTCTTGTACAAAAGCTGTTCTAAAACTGGCGGTGGATAAAAGGTAAATTAATCAAATCTCTCGCACATACCAATGTATGACAAGGCCAAGAGTCACCTGACTTAGCACGTTAAACACTTCATGTATGATTAAAGGAACACATTTACCTTGCCAAAACTTATGTTTTGGCTAAAAATTATTATTGTGTTAGTTGCTGAATACGTGGCAAGAAATTTATTTTATAGATGGTTTTAGAGCTATTATATTTAATTCAAACTTTATGAAAATTTGCTACTCGGAATACATAAAAGGTGTCTTAAATGTCCCACCCCCTCTTTAATTTTTTATTTGTTAAAACAAACAAATGTCCTTTGGGGAACAATACTAACTTAGCCCAAAGTATCTTTTGAAGAAATCGGAAATTTTGAGTGTCCCCTAAAAATGGGGGATTTAGGGGGCAACTCAAAATGTTTAAATGGGAATTATGGTCATGTGATACCTCATTTTAAAGGTATATTTAAGACTATGAAAATGACATAAAGAAAATAAAAATCGGACCACCCAAAACAAAATGGCGCCCCTAAACTAATGGTCGTGTTGAAATAAATCGACATAAAGTTGCTAATATCTCGAAAAGGAAGAGTTTTTAGCAAAAATGTCAGGAGACAAAAAATGTTTATTTCAAAGTGCCTGACTTAAAATAATGCTCTCAAATCGATTTCGTAAATTTTATTTTTTACAAAATTTTCTAAGATTGGTAATTTTCTGCCTTAAAATGTGGTATATGTTATTAGCAAATTTTCAAGGAAAAAGATGAGCTATGCAGTGACTCTTATGGTGAGACCTCAGGTCGGGAGTAGTAAATGAGCACCGATCATGGTAACCAGAACAAGTGTTCATGTTCCAATAAAACCTTAAATATGTATATGTTCGCACTCTAAAGGTGACATTTCACGTCCGATTTGGTCCAAATTTGGTGCACAAGTAGGTTTACTAAGTGGTTCGGACGAGATCGTCAGCCAACAAAATACATCAACCGGAAGCACTTATGAAGTAAATTGTTTTAGAGATTTTTCGTACTAAAATTAAATTTTTTTGAGGTTTTATCTAAACAAATATATAATATACTAGAAGAGACCCCTGCGTGCTCCGCACGCCAACCCCCAATGGAACCTTATAAAAACACTAGCTGGTCCGACCCGGCTTTGCACGGATAGACAAATCAAAGTTAAATGTATATTAACAAAAAATATATTATATCAATAAATATATTACACTATGTAATTTCTTATGGGGACTTTTAGTAAATTTTACCCCCCCAAACCTCCCGTAAAATTTAGATTTTTTTTAAAAAACTCTTTCTTAGCGAGCACCTAGGGCCCTAGAGGAAGTTACATAATAAATTTCATTCCAATCCGTTCGGTGTTTCTTTTTAGTAACCTTGACCCCCTCCCAAAAAAAAATCCCCCTAAAGTTTCGAATTTTTTAAAACCCTTTTTTAGCGAGTACCTAGGGCCCTAAAGGAAGCTACATACCAAATTTCATTCCAATCCATTCGATGGTTTCTTGTAGTAACTTTGACCCCCCCAAACCTCCCCTAAAATTTCGAATTTTTTTTAAAACTTTTTTAGCGAGCACCTATGGCCCTAGGGGAAGCTACATACAAAATTTCTTTCCAACCCGTTCCATGGTTTTAGAGAAATCGTGATTTTGTAAATTTGATCCCCCTACCAAACCTCCCTAAAACTTTGAATTTTTTTTAAACCCTTTCACAGCGAGCATCTATGGCCCGAGAGGAAGCTACATACCAAATTTCATTCCAATCCGTTCGGTATGTTTTGATAAATCGTGATTTAGTAACTTTGACCCCCCAAAAACCCCCCTAAAATTTCGAATTTTCGGAAACCCTTTCTTAGTGCGCGTCTACAGCCTATAAAGAGTATTAGTGCCAAATTTCATGTTAGTAAGCCTCGTGGTTTTTGAGAAACCGTGATGAGTCAGTGAGTCAATGGTATTTGGCTTTTATAAGTACAGATATGGTATGTTTTATTTACATTACAGGTGTAGGATTAATAATAACCTTAAAACTAAGACGGTAAATAATGTTAAATGTTTAGATTAAATTATTTCTTATCTATCTATATATATATATATCTATATATATATATAGATTTTTAATGACACCCGAAAACTTGTTTTGGGGACCATGATCGGTACTCATTAGCTCGGTACCTTGGGTCTTACCATAAGGGCCACTGCAACAGCTCATTTTTCCTATGGAAATTCGCTAATATTACAATACTAGTAATCCCCCGTGAAAAATCACAGGCAGATTAATTAGATACAAATAAGAAACACATCATTTATAAAAATACTACTTAAATACAACAAACCTTATCTAGGCCTACCTAACTATGCTGGGGGGGGGGGGGTGTTATTAGGCCTATTATATACATTACTAGCTGACCTGTACGGCGTTGCCCGCGGTTGTTGGTATTTTCAGTATTTTTAACGTATTTGTATTCTTTTTAAATGTTCAGTCAGTGAGTGGTATTTGGCTTTTATATATATATAGATCTTAAATAATAAAAGCACTATTGTCATAAAAATAAAAGATCTGAAATTATAATTTTAATAACATTGATCCCCCCAAACCCCTCCTAAAATTTCGAAATTTGCATACTCTTTCTTAGTGAGCACCTATGGCCCTAGAGGAAGCTACATACCAAATTTCATTCCAATCAGTTAGGTAGTTTTAAAGAAATCATGATTTAATAACTTTAATCCCCCCAAACCCCCCCCTAAAATTCGGATTTTTTAAAAAAAACCCTTTCTTAGCGAGCCCTATGGCCCTAGAGGAAGCTCCATACCAAATTTAATTCCAATCTGTTCGGTAATTTTGGAGAAATCGTGATTTAGTAATTTTTACCCCCAAACCCCCATAAAATTTCCAATTTTTTAAGATCCTTTTTTAGTGAACACTTATGACCCTAGAGGAAGCTACATACCAAATTTCATTCCAATCCGTTCGGTAGTTTTGAAGAAATCGTGATTTAATAACTTTCATCCCCCCAAACCCTCATAAAATTTCCAATTTTTTCAAACCCTTTCTTATTGAGCACCTATGGCCCTAGAGGAAGCTACATACCAAATTTAATTCCAATCCGTTTGGTAGTTTTTGAGAAATCGTGATGAGTGAGGGAGTGAGTAAGTGAGAGAGTGAGTGGTATTTCGCTTTTATATATATATAGATTATACATCAAAATAAAGATAAAAATATTATCTTTCAATAGCTTTTCATTTCATATTGATATATCAAATGATTTAGAAGTTATTAGCGAATTTCCATAGGAAAAACGAGCTATTACAGTGGTCCTTATGGTAAGACCCAAGGTAAGACCCGGGAGTAGCAAATTAGCACCGATTATGGTCCCTAGAACACGTTTTGGGGTGTCATTAAAAATCATATATGTATATATGTGTTTGCACTCTAGCGGCCGCATTTTAAGTCCGATTTGGTTCAAATTTGGTACACATGTTGGTTGTCCACGTCGCTCGGACTAGTTCGTTAACCAAAATAATCCAACAATCGGAAGCACGTTTCTTGACCGAAAGTAACAATTTTTTGAGATTTTTCCTACGAGAATTAATTTGTATTTGAGTTTTTTCTACAAATATAAATGTAGGATGTTATTCTGCACATTTTGTTTTTTTTCGCGACCGTATAGCTCACTTGGTTCTCCCAAAATCGATCAAAACGTAAAGTGCCATAGAAGTATCCGGTTCAAAGCCACGTGGTGGACTCTACTGCGGGGTTGGCGTGCGAAGCACGCAATGCATTGTGTATTGCCGATACTCCCAATATGGGGGTTGCCGTGCGAAGAACGCAATGTTTTGTGTATTGAAGATACTCCCAATATGGGGGTTGCCGTGCGAAGCACGCAATGCATTGTGTATTGGAGGTACTGCCAATATGCGGAATGGCGTGCGAACCATTTTGCAGCTATTCAGCGCCGTCTTATTAGACCTATTTCCCAAATTTTTGGTTGAAACAATAAAACATAGGTCTATAAACTTAATTTTGGAAAATTGCTCAACTCACGTCAGAGGTTTAGCTGCGTGGTCGAACTATTTACTAAACCTGTAGGTGGAGGAAAAATATTGTGTGTCTTACGGGCAGAAAGTATCGTAGTTAAACAAGAAAAGGACCCCCACCCCTCGCTGCGGTCGTGCGGTAACATTTCCTTTCGGTGCGATGAAATGATACTTTCCTCCCTCAAGACACAAAAATAACTGTTTCTTAATACTTGTTTGAGTTATTTTTTTACACATTTGTAGTACATAACTGGTAAATTACTGCTAAATGGTTGTAAAATATATAATTATTGCTTTCTTTTCCTAATGTAGTAAACACCATTGGTTTATACAGGGTGTATCAGGAAGAAACGGAAAGAATTGCAGGACGTGTTCTACTGGTGAAAATAATGAAAAAAGTTCATATAAACATAGGTCCGCAAACGCTTCGTTTTCCAGATATCCGCCATTTTGTTTTTTGTACAAAATAATTCGTATATAGAGAACGGTTTGACTGATTGAGTTCAAACTTGGCATGACGTTTAACCTGTCAATGATATATCTCAAGAAAAATAAACGATTAAATCCAATCATGCGTTTCAAAATGGCGGCGGTTTGAAAATTTCAAACCTAAATTACTCCAAAACTGTACATTTTAACGAAAAATGTCAAGACACCTTTTTTGTAGCCCTTTTGATTCCCTATCGGATAGTCTAACTGCCAAAACAATCGGATGAAGGATAATAGCTAAGTAATGTGTACTAATTGGTTTGTTCAACCCGGCATCCTATACCAACACAGTAAATACTACAATATTGTATGGACATTTGTTGTCATTACCTTTTAACTTAGCTATTATCCTTCATCCGATTGTTTTGATAGTTAGACCATCCGATAGGGAATCAAAAGGGCTACAAAAAAGGTGTCTTGACATTTTTCGTTAAAATATACAGTTTTTGAGTAATTTAAGTTTGAAATTTTCAAACCGTCGCGATTTTGAAACGCATGATTGGATTTAATCGTTTATTTTTCTTGAGATATATCATTGACAGGTTAAACGTCATGCCAAGTTTGAACTCAATCAGTCAAACCGTTATCTAGATATGAATTATTTTGTACAAAAAACAAAATGGCGGATATCTAGAAAACGAAGCGTTTGCGGACCTATGTTTATATATACTTTTTTCATTATTTTCACCAGTAAAACACGTCCTGCAATTCATTCCGTTTCTTCCTGATACACCCTGTATAATTGGTAATGAATATCGTTGTACTTCATCAGATATCAGTGTACTGAAATAGACTAGGCTGTAATTAAATTCGTTGCTTCACAACATTAATGAATGATAATTTGATCTTACTCAATATCGTGACGTAGCAATTAGGAAGCTACTTAGGTTAGTTCCTATTCTGTTAAAATTAGATCTGAGCCTGATTGAAACTCAACCAATTGAAGGTCTAATAAACGTAATATCTACAGTCGATTCCCACACTATAACCTCAATGTTTCAATGATAATCTTGCTTTCGATTACATACAATCTGTATATACCGGGTGTCCCACGAAGAGGTCCCTATTTTTGAATTGATATATCAGACGTATAGAGTGCGCTACAGACTTGAAATTCTACAGTCGTGACTAACCCATATGTAAAAGAAATACCCCTGAGTATCAGTTAATTCTGACTGATCCAAACAAAATGGCGGAAAAAAAATCAGCAATCGTATTTTAAGGTTAAACCTACTTTTATTTAGAATAGGAACAGCTACAGCTGTTTAGACTATTTTAAATCTATCAGCTGACTGCGTGTATCCACAACAATGAACATATTTGGTAATCAACATTGGCATTTGTTATAAAGTTGCATTGTATAGTGTTTCATGTACCATGCCGTTTTCAACTGAGCAAAAAGTAAAATGTTGTTCCTGGGCTATTGCCTTTGAAAATGATTATGAAGCAATAAGGTGTTTTAGGGAAAGGTACCCAGGTGTAGTTCCACCGTCAAGGAAATCTATTCTAAAGTGGAAGACTATCCTACTAGAAACGGGGTCAATACACAAAAAATACCATAGATCCTCCAACATAGAAAATGAAGAAATCGTATGTACTGCTTTCATGGAATCTCCAAATACGCCTAATTCAGAAAGAAAGGTGGAATCTGCTACAGGGATACCGAAGTCATCTGTCCAAAGGTATGCCAAAAAGAACAAAATCGAATATTATAAAACTCGTTTAGTTCACGGACTGCTTGAAGATGATCCTGACGGACGATTGGAATTTTGTTCGAAAATAATTGAAAAGACAGACGTAAATAGCAAATGGCATGAAGGAATCGTGTTTTCAGATTAAGCGACATTTTATCGAACAGGAACTGTAAACAGGCATAATTGTCATTACTATAACACAAAAAATCCACATTTCTTACAAGAAGAGATATTAAAAATCAACAGGTATAACAGTTTGGGCTGCTGTTACCAAGGATGGTGTTTTGTCGTATGACATATCCCGACAAACAATGACTGGAGAAAGGTATGCATCAGTTTTAAGCAATCACATAGTTCCTCATCTTTCTCAGCCTGAGATGAAAGACGTTTTTTTCCAACAGGATGGAGCTCCTCCGCATTATGCTAATGTGGCCAAAGCAGTTTTGGACCAAAATCTTCCTAACCGTTGGATAGGTCGTGGCAGCAGCTTCATGGACTGGCCCCCAAAGTCTTCAGACTTGACTGTTTGTGACTTTTTTCTGTGGGGCTTTTTGAAGGAGAAGGTTTATTGTCATAACATTGCGACAGACGATGAACTAATGAGGTTGATCGAAGAGGAACTGTTGTTGATACCTCGAGAGTTGTTCAGCAAAGCGTATGACTGTTTTCTATTTCGTTGTCATCAGTGCATTGCGATCGATGGACATCAGTTTGAATAAGTATTTATGGATCAAATAGATTTAATTTATTTATGAGTTACTTATATCTTTAATTCCCTAACGTTGTTTAGTGTTTAGTAACATCGTTAAAATTCAATAATTATGTTGTAACACTAAGACTTAAGCAAATAAAACTATTTCAACGAAAAGGTACTATTTTTTGATATCCCGCCATTTTGTCCTAATGTGTCAGAATTAACTGATACTCAGGTGTATTTCTTTTACATATGTGTATGTTAGGACTGTTGAGTTTCAGGTTTGTAGAGTGTTCGGTGCATCTAATATATTAATTCAAAAATAGGGACCTCTTCGTGGGACACACGTTACATTTCAAATGGAAATTCCATTTTCGATCATTCATTTTATTTGACCGAGCAGAATTAAAATTTATGTCAAAGGTTTCTCTCCCAACAGAAATGAATTTATTGAAACTTTTTGTGATGCATTTTTGAGTAATTGTTAATCTTCGCTAAAGGTTCATGAGTATCAAGTACAAAATCTGTATTTTTTGAGTCAAACTAATTAAATATTATTTTTTACTTTCTCCCCCTTATACGTAGTGTATGGAGAAAGTATTGTTTTCGTCCAAATTTTCGAATTTTAATTTTTAGGTGAATTATTTGTGTTGGTGCTCCCTGAACCCAAAAGTATTTTTAATGGAATTATTAGTTTCGGTGCTTCCTGAACCCAAAAAATGTTTTTTTTTGCTATGTCTGTCCTTGAGTCTGTTAGGATGTGTACAGAGCTGGAGACCATACCAACGGTCCGATTTTAATGAAATTTGGTATGTGGGTATAGTTCTGGCTTTTTTTCATTTTTTCAAATTTTTGATTTTTAAGGGGGTTTACCCACCAAAAATGGCCAAAAAACGAGAAAAATTTAAATTTCTCAAAAACAGCTCTAACGATTTTGACAAAATTCGGCTTATTTGTAGCCCTTAATGTACCCTATGTACCATATGCAAAGAAAAACCGAATCTTTCTAAAAATTCTCGTTTAGGTAATAATATTAATAATAACTGATTTTGGGTTTTTTGCCAAAAAGAAAGTTGTTTTTCAAAAAATTTCAAAACCTTTTTTCGTACTACATTTTGAATGACTCTCTGATTTTATTAAATAACATGCAAAGAACCATTATTCCTTTCCACTGGAACAAAGTGTTTGTAACGTTATTCAAATTGTGTTAACATAGGATATTTAACATTTGACTGGCTTCCATTTTCGATAGGGTTAAGATAGAAACCTCGAATAAAGGCCATTCTTCTTCATTTATCAAGCCCTTTAAAATGAGGTATCTCTTGATGGGGGTTTGCATTCAAGATTTTTGAATTACCCTCTCATCCCCCTGTTTTGGGGTAAGGGGTGAAATGGTCGGTTACACCAAAATGCATCTCCCTTTGTCATAAATCCCCGAAGCTTATTTATTTATTTCTATTTGTTCCAAAGTTAAGAGAGGGGGGGGCTTTATGGACACCTGATATAATGTATAATACTCTATGCTCTTATATTAAGTACTCTTTTATATTTAAATTAAATATGCCTAAACAGCAAATATTGCGATCTTGTTTACAATATCAGACAGCTTACATTTGGTATCTTCGACATTTATTTATTAATTATTCAAGATAAATATAGATGTTAATCATCTTTCCAATCACAGTAAAGCAGCTACATTTAGAACTGTCAACTTACATACATTTTTAATATTTAAAAAAACTACGTTCATAGTTGTTGGCCGTTGAACTACACATATTTTATAATCCACTAGGAGGCACCACCCCCAGCTCGCTTCGCTTACCAACATCCGTGGTGACTGTTGGTGACGGAAATTCAAACATATTATTGTATACTCAAATATTTCTTTCAAAAATTGTTCAATGTATTTTAGTGAAATTTAATATTAATTTTTAATATGATTTTCTGTTATTGTTATTATTTTTTCTTACTATTATTATTTTTTTAGGTATACTATTATATTTGTATGTATGCATTATAATGTAATTAATTACTATGTACAATGGCATTAGGTGGTAGAGAGGGTTAAACAGCACTGGCCTCATCCCACTAGAATAAAAGATAATTCTATTCTATTTTATTTTTCACGGAAATGAAATTGATTAGGACAGGGGCACTTGGATCGGGCTAGCGGTACATAATGTAAGGCAGAAATCGAAATAGACCAGCATCATCCCCATTAATTGGAATTATTGCGTGCGTTGTATTTTCACCATAATATATTTAAATAATCAACAATCAACATTTTAACCAAATCTTGATATTACCATTATATTTGGATAAGGAAGCCGGTGTGTAGCACTAATGCCTTGAATGATTTCTCCCTAGCGCTACCCCGCGGCGCGATCATGCAATATTTTCCCGACAACCTTTTTTGCACCACACTGCCGCCGTATGCATGCATAATCTATTTTATTATTCATGATCTACGATATTACCAACTAAAGGAACCAATGTAATATATAACACCAGATGTTTGACGTACAATACTTTTGATTTCTTTTACCCAATATAAAAAAAACTGTTAGTTGTGAAAATAATTACCCGATTCTAAATTTGTCAAATTGATTGCATATAAAAACGTTTGATTAATTGCAGGCCTAACCTAAAATTATGCTGTTTTTTATGCAAATCACTGTTTTATTTACAAGTAAAAACAGGTGTTTGAATCAAACTATAATGCAGTAAGCATTTTTTGTAGATTTCTGTTTGCATTTGCTTTTAGTTTGTTGGCAAAACCTAAAATAAACGGTACCAGAAACTGGCACATACTTTCTCACAAACATATTTAAATTACTAAACAGATTCATTGTGACTTCATAATTGTATTAAATTAGGAGAGTAACTAATAAATATTATTATTATTAAAACTAGTCGTTTGATTTCGAACAAATTTGCACCAAACATGTCAATTAGGCCTGTATAGGTGCACAAAAAAAGGTTTTGAAAAACAACCAACTTTATGGACAAAAACCCCCAAAAATCAGTTGTTATTATTATTAGCTACACGAGAATTTTTAGAAAGATACGGTTTTTTGCATATGGTAGGGTACATTAAGCCAAATTTTATCAAAATCGTTAGAGCTGTTTTTTTATAAAAAAATAATAAATGATTTTTTTTTGGGGTTTTGGCCAAAAAGGGGGTTGTTTTTAAAAAAATTTAAAAACGTTTTTTCGTGCATCTATAAAGGCCTAATTGACATGTTTGGTGCAAATTTGTTCGAAATCGATCGAATAGTTTTCTCTCTAGCTTTGTATACATACAGCCATACAGACAGACATTTTTTAAAAACCACATTTTTGGACTCAGGGGGTCCTAAAACGAATATTTCCACAAAAATCTCAACATCGATTTTTTTTTGCTATCACTATACTTTCTCTATACTATATAGTATAGTGAGAAAGTAAAAGCTGTTGGTTGTGAATAATAATAACCTAATTCTAAATTTTCAAATTTTGTTGCTATGGTAATGAATTTAAACAAACCTGTGTTGTTAACCTTTTGATCCGTCAGCTGTTTTTATATAATTTTCACTATTTTTACGCTTTAAAATAAAACATTTGCAAAATCCTTTCTTAGTGTGCGTCTATGACCCCATAAGAATATACCGTAAAATTTGCATATTTGTATCTTAAATAGTTTTTGCTCCATGTTGATTATTCTATGTCAGTCAGTCAGGACAACGTATCTTATATTTGATGCGGGGAAATTAGTTTTGGTATTTTTTTTAGAAGAGGACTGCCATGAATGTTGAACGCAGGTAAACATACTGGGACTAAAGACTATAAGTTAGAACTTCAGGCTATTTTTTTTAATGCTGCTTAATGGAGTCACATATGTTTACCTCTATTCAAGCATTACAAAAAAAAAATAAACGGTACCAGGAACTGACACATACTTTCTCACAAACATATTTAAATTATTAAACAGATTCATGGTGACTTGTAGGGTGGGGTAGGAGAGGTGATTTTGTATTAAAGTTGTTTTCCCATAAAAATCCATAAAATAACGGAAAAACCAACTTTTCTCAAAAACGGCTCTAACGAGTTTGATTAAAATTTTACAGTTTATAGTACTTTAGGTCCCTAATAAACTATAAAATTTTAATCAAAATCGTTAGAGCCGTTTTTGAGAAAAGTAGATTTTTCCGTTATTTTAAGGGTTTTTATGGGAAAATTACCCTTAAAAATACAAAATTCACAAAAATGAAATAAACGCCTGGAGATACCGTGGGTTAGTACCTCCATACCAAATTTCATCAAAATCGGACGTCTGGTTTAGGCACTAGGTCTGATAACATCCACACAGACACACAGACACAAACACACAGACACACACAGACATCACTCCGAAAACCACTTTTTTAGGTTCAGGGGGACCCAAAACGGATATTTCCACCAAAAACTCAAACTCGAAAATTTTGACGAATACAATACTTTCTCCATATACTATGGTATAGGGGGAGAAAGTAAAAATAGCCTGAAGTTCTAACTTATAGTCTTTAGTCGCAGTATGTTTACATTAATAACAGAACTCTTCTAAAAAAGCCCCAATTAGCTGTTATATTGCTACTCATGGTCGTACACTCGCTTTTAAAACAGTTGATTAAAACTAATTACTCCGTTATGTGCCGCGCCTTTTCAGCCCTTTTCAAATCACGTACCACGTGACCTTCATGTCGAAATGTTTACCTACACCTCGCCTTCTGCAACTTAACATTCAGAGCTCATAGAAGTAACTCCTTGCAATTAATTTTGTTTGACACAAACCTCGACCTTCTGACACCCGCCACGAATGCATTACAATGTTCTATTTTCGTAATTTAAAAATCACCTGACGATTTTATTCAATAGTCAACGAATTGTCAAATAAACTGACAATCAAACTCCTCTCCAAGTCTTCTGCAGTTCTGATGACGGTTTCCCAACTCGTACTCTTGTCATTCAACTATGTAATCGATGTATTAGTCGGTTAACTGTGCTCAATTGAGGATCTAAATTAATAACGGACGTAATAGGAAGCCTGCGTAGTGCTAAATCTCGGACGTATTACTGGGCCTAAATCCTTGCATTGCTCTCTTAGCTTTATTAGCGGACTAGCTGGCTCGATCTGGCTTTGCGAGGAGAGATAAAACAAATTTAAATGTATAATAAACAAAAATAATATCAATAAATAAATTATACTATGTATTTCTTATGGGGATTTTTAGTAACTTAAACCTCCTTAAAATTTCGAATTTTGTTTAATACCTTTCTTAGCGAGCACCTAGGGCACTAGAGGAAGCTTCATACCAAATTTCATTCCAATCCGATCGGTGGTTTTTTAGTAACTTTTACCCCCAAACCCACCTAAAATTTCGAATTTTTTTAAAACCTTTCTTAGCGAGCACCTGAGGCCCTAGAGGAAGCTACATAACAAATTCAATTCCAATCTTTTCAAGTGGTTTTTTTTTAGAAACTTTGACCCCCAAACCCACCTAAAATTTAGAATTTTTAAAAAACCTTTCTTAGCAAGCACCTAGGGTCCTAGAGGAAGCTGCTACATAACAAATTTCATTCCAATCCTTTCGGTGGTTTTATTTTTAGAAACTTTGACCCCCAAACACACCTAAAATTTCGATTTTTTTTGTAAACCTTTCTTATCGAGCACCTGAGGCCCTAGAGGAAGCTGCTACATAGCAAATCTCATTCCAATCCTTTCGGTGGTTTTTTTTAGAAACTTTGGCCCCCAAACACACCTAAAATTTCGAATTTTTTGAAAGCCTTTCTT
>JAGFPH010008481.1:41487-55207 GCA_018207615.1 Philaenus spumarius
CCCCAAACCTCCCCTAAAATTTTGAATTTTTTCAAACCCTTTCTTAGCGAGCACCTATGGCCCTAGAGGAAGATACATACCAAATTTAATTCCAATCCGTTCGGTAGTTTTGAAGAAATCGTGATTTAATAACTTTGATCCCCCCAAACCCCCCTAAAATTTTGAATTTTTTCAAACCCTTTCTTAGTGAGCACCTATGGCCCTAGAGGAAGCTACATACCAAATTTCATTCCAATCCGTTCGGTAGTTTTTGAGAAATCGTGATGAGTGAGTCAGTCAGTGAGTGAGTGAGTGGTATTTCGCTTTTATATATATAGATTTGACCTAGATATAGACTTGAATTACAAAATGAGATGAAACAAATTAAAACTCGCGGCGATAAAGGACATACAAAAAATGACCGTTGGACTGCGTGGGAAGTGTTGGTACATGGTGCGACGGGCAGTACAAATGGACTAATTACCAAAAGTACTTAGGCCTAAAATAAAAGGTTGTAAATAGAAGCCAGAAGGCCTAAATATGCAAAATTAGGATAAGTAATAAATAAAATGACACATTGTAAGTAATTGTAAATGAAAAAATACATGTAAAGTGAAATGAAGTAATTTAAAACAATTATATTGTAAATTGATGGCCTAGTCAATGTTAAACGCAATAGAAGCAAGGCTCAGTGAATTATTCTAAGAGAAACCGACAGTATAATTCATGTCGAGTTTTGTCCAGTACTGCAAATCAATGTACTGTTGCTATGCTCCATAAGACACCATGTTAATATTTTAAGATAAAAAAATAGTAAATTATTTTTAATGAAATGAATAGAGGAGAAGAAGCCAATAA
Source organism: Philaenus spumarius (assembly GCA_018207615.1). Taxonomy (NCBI): domain Eukaryota; kingdom Metazoa; phylum Arthropoda; class Insecta; order Hemiptera; family Aphrophoridae; genus Philaenus; species Philaenus spumarius. The sequence goes on from JAGFPH010008481.1 coordinate 42,325, forward strand.
GAATCTAAATAACAGAATTGTTTTAATAAAAATAATTAAGAAGTTATAAAACAAAGACTTAGGTGAAAAATGCTAAAAATAACAAATTAAAATAATTCAAAGACCTAAATTGGGGATGAATTAAAGAATAATAAATGAATAATAATTAACAAAAAAAATTAACATAATTAAATATTTTGAAATAAAAGGCTCAAAAATAGTTAAAATAAAATAACCAATTAAATAATGGGAAATAAAGGTATATAGAAGTAAATATGTACTAGATAATATGTAATAAATATGTGAATGTAAAATACCATGTGAGAAGGGGGCATAAACCAAAAAGGGGGGTTGCCAAATCCAAAATTCGACGATTCACACAAAACAGGCCACAGAACCGTGCCCAAAGTGAAGAAGGAAAAAAGAAGAACAGTTTTGGAAGTTTGGGAACCAGGAGAAGAGGATAGAACCAAGAAAATTCCAATTTAGACCAATTTGGAAAAAATAAAATTCAAATTTAATAGAAAACTAACGAAGGCGATAACTGGGGAACCAGGAACCCTAGAACAACAAGGGGGGGAAGGAATCAGGAGATGGTCAAGAATCCAATGAGCCAAAGAAATCCTAAATCGGACCAGGGGTTACGAAGTTAGAGCACTTCGAAAGAATTAAATACAAAAAGTATCAAATTCCTGTACGGACCCGAATGGCTTGAGTAAACACAGCGAAGGGAGGCTGAAGATATGACGTCATTCTACCACCACCAAGGCCAATACAATTACTTATTGCTCTGCGAAGGAAATAAACAATTATCGACGAAATCAAAGTGAATTAATGAAAAAAAAGTCGTGGGACCTAATTTAAATAATTAAAGGAAAATTCTACAATGTAGAAACCCAGATAAAACACAAGAGAAACAAAGTTACTCAAAAAAGGCAGAGTAAGTCTCTTGACTCCAAACTAGACAGTACGAGATTGGGGGAAGAAAAAATAATTTTAGTTGCGTTTTGATAGCCACACGAGGACCACGTAAGTAAAAGTTTGCAGAAGCAGCAGTAGGTCGGCAAGAATCACCAACTCCGGTACAGACAAGCGGGCCGAAAGAAATCGCTCTACATCAAAGAAGAGGAGAAATCCTAGAGGAGAGGAGGCAGGAAGAAAGAAGAGGATCAAGGACTTCATTCCAAGGCTTAAACCACCAAGGAGGAAAGCCGCGATAAATCATATTTATTTGTGAGTAGCAAATAACCAAGATATATATATATATTTTAAAGTTAAATAAAATCCATAAATAAAGTTTTAAAATTAAATGTAAAAGTAATAGTAAATTCAGGGGAAAGTATAAAAGTAAAATCATTCTGGAATATTCCCTATTCTCACAATGGTATAAAAGCGTTTCAAAATAAATGTAAATAGTACCATAGTTATAAATATCAATATTATATTTGTTGGAAAAGTTTAAGCAGTTGCGAAAGCAAAATTAATTGCTTTTTTAAAATAAAAAAGATTTTATTTGCACATCTTAATTTCTTTCATTTCTAAGTTAAATATCCAATACCAAAAATTAACCAGTGCTCTAAATATAAGTTAGAATATAAGGTTATATTAATTCTTGTGTGTGACTAAATAACTCTAAACGGCACGGCCCGGAGAAGGAGTCTGACTAGAGCTAGTAAAATAAAATAAAGTGTATTAATTACAAACAACTTTTAAGAATTAGGAAAGTGAGCGTATTTCCTATTCTTGTCCACGTATGCGCGCAAAAATCATTTAAGGGCAAATAGAATAAAAAATCGAGAGGGGAGCACGCGGGTCGAAGGCCCTGTGATCCCGATATTAAAAGGGCGCGTGTGCGGCGTGATGGCAATCGGTTGAGATCACTATCGCGACGTTTTAACATAGTTTGTTTTCATTATTTCCAATATTGGAATATGATATGGAACTGTAAATACATTGTTAAGTTTTAGTTATTTAAGTATGTAAATATTTAATTCTATGTTTTCCCTCAATAACGCGATATGTGTAGCTACCTTACGCATTATTAACCTACATAAAACACAATGCCCCCTAAAAGAAAATCTTTAGCAGTTAAAGCTCAAGAAAAAAAACGAGAAATGGAAACACTGGAATCGCGGGAATTGCAAAATAATGTTTCACTGGCTAAGCATTCTGCTTACTTCCTTACTGGCACACTATTTATAACCTAAGTTCAAAACCACATTTGTTATTTCAACGAGCGAGGCCTACTGTTCACAGAAGTACTAGTTACTTCCAGTAAAAAAACGTGCTTCCGGTTTTTTTATTTTTTTAAAATGCAGCCTTTAGAGTGCGAACACTTATGTATAGGGTGTTACTTTTAATGACAAACTAAAACATGTTCTGGGGACGATGATCGGTGGTCATTTTCTTCCGACTTTAGGTCTTACCATAATAAACATACAAAAATCATGTACAAGGAGTAATTGTTTTGAAAACACAGGTTTTTTTTTTGCAATTTGTATAATTTTGGCTAAGTAATTTCAAAGAATTAAAGATCCTATTCTGTATTTGGCAATAGGTTTCTGATAACGTAGCAAAACCTCTGAGAAGAAGCACTGGGATTTAACATGAGACTCGCTGTGACTCGTTTTAAAAGTTTCACCCCCTCTGAAACACACGACTGCACAACTTTGACTCAGTTCACACGTAAATGGAATTCCTTTATTGATTCATCCTCCATCAGACGAACTTGTGTAACTTTTAAACTAAAATATTACAATAATTTTGAGGAAAAATGAGTCGTCCAGTTCCAAAACTCGTCTTGCCCTCAGATTTCAAAATCTGGATTTTGGCACCACTGTTTAAAGCTCAGCGGTCTTTTTCGTTTCCAATATTATTACAGGTCCAAATCACGTTATAAACCACTTAAAAAATTAGTAGAAAACTAGCTACAGTTCCAAAACTCGTCTTGTCCATGACTGAAACTGCGAAAAAGTACGTTATGTCCATCGGCAAAAACAGGAACGAAAATCGTCGTCTCCAATCAGTTTTCTGTACATATTCAATAATACAGGTTCATACTGCGTTATGTCCAAAGCATACGTTTCTTAGTTTGTGTCCAAATTAAAGTGAAATAATTTAGTACTATACTCTCTTAACATCTAATTATTAATAATATTGGTTAAATATTTAGTTAAATATTGGTTAAATATATGGTAATCAGGATCAGGAGGGTGCAGACGTTATCAACTATGGAACAGGTGGCAGAACTGCAAAAGTTGGAATCATTAGCGCGACCGGACAAACAGTAAATGTTTATTTAAATATCACTGTCTCCAGGTTTTTGTCTCTTTCTAGTTTCAATATTATAGTGTATAGTGAACTCATTACTTATAAAACTAATATGAACGGATATTTTTGGTTTGGTAGTTTTGTTTTGTTTTCTAAATTAATTGAGGTGAATATATTATTTTTATTACCTCATTGTTTTGTGTGTTTAAATGTGAGTGTAAGAGGAAGTATGGACGATGTGTGTTTAAGTATTTACAGAAAGCAATTATTTGTATTATTTCAAATGAAAAATAAGTGAAGTTTTAGAGAAAGACAGTTTTAATAAGTTTGAAAATGGTTTAGTAATTGTCCAACAAAATATTAGGAGTTTAAGAGCGAATTTTGATTTATTTACTTTAAGAATACAGAGTCTTGATAAACTTCCAGACGTAATTATATTAAGTGAGACGTGGATAGATGATAGCGAGCTAACCTTATACAAAATTCCAAAGTTCAATGCGATAGGTAAATGCAATAATAGTTACCGAGCAGGAGGAGTAATAGTTTACTTAAAGAATGACCTTCCGTATCAAGTTGTAAATATTTACCTAACAACAGCTGATGCCATTCATTTGCAAATAAGCGTAAATAATCATTATGAAGTTAGAGCTGATTGCGCTTTATAGATTACATGCGGCCGTTGTTGATACGTTTATTCAAGAATTTGATATATACTTACAGTCAGTCTCAAATCATAATATAGTAATTAGCGGTGATATAAATTTAGACCTTTTAAAGCCCTCCCGGTCTGTGGATGACTATCGTATTGGAATGGCAAGTAGGGGGTTTGCTTCGCTCATCGACTGTCCAACAAGAGTGACTGCTAGCACGAGTACATGCATTGATCATATATTTATCAGAAATTGTGTATATATTAAGTACGAGAGCTGTGTGATTGAAACTGGAATAAGTGATCATAGAATGACTGTAGTGTGTGTAAAGTGTGAAAGAAATGTAAATAGTAGCCTCAAGTCTTGCCAACAAAAAATAGACTTTAAAAAATTAACTGAAAATTAGAAAAATATAAATTGGGATCCGGTCTACGTGGCCCAATCTGTTTCTGATGCTTTTGACGTATTTCTTGGCTTAATCCAATTGATAGTTGCTAAGTCTTATACAAAACCGGAAGTAAAGGTTAATAAAGGAAATATAAAATTAAAACCCTGGATAAACAACACACTTTTAGAAATGATTAACATTAAAAATAAATTATTTAAAAAGAGTATAAAACAACGTACAAATAATGACCTCCAACGTCAATACACGATCTATAAAAACAGGGTAATAAATGCTATACGCGAAACAAAAAATTGTTACTATACTGGTATTTTTGAAGAAACCAAACGAGACCCCAAACGACAGTGGAAAACTATTAAGCATTTAATTGGTGAGGAAACTGTGAGCAACGAAAACATTGCGTTGAAAGATAGTAACGGTCAGATGGTTTATGACCCAGTAGAGATTGCAAACATTTTCAATTCCTATTTCTGCAGTGTAACTGCAGACCTTAGAAAAGATATTACGATACAAAGAGCTTGTATTCCAAATTTCTCAGCAAATTATGATAACTTGTTTAAAATTAATGTAAGTAGTCGTTCTCTGTTTTTTTATCCAACTTCAAAAAAAGAAATTAAAGACATAATTAACTCTTTACAGAACAGAAAAGCACCTGGTTTTGATAATATTACACCGGTAATTATTAAACAGATTTCGGATAATATTGTGGAAGTACTCGTGTATTTGTTTAATTTCAGTCTGAGTGCGGGAGAATTTCCGTGTGCTTTAAAAAAAAAAAATTGTTAAACCCCTTTATAAAAAAAATGATAAAAGGGATCCTAGTAATTATAGACCTATTGCGTTGCTGTCGATATTTTCGAAAATCCTAGAGAAGTTTGTTAAGCGAAGATTAGTTAGTTTTTTGGACAAAAATAAATTTTTCAGTGTTAAACAATTTGGATTTAGGGAGAAATTGAATACAAATAATGCACTACTCCAATTTATGAGTAAGGTTTATAATGGTGTAAATGAAGGTAAATGTAGCTCTGGTATTTTTGTAGATGTAATGAAGGCTTTTGACACGGTGGATCACGACATTCTTTTATCTCGTTTATATGAGGCTGGGGTTAGAGGTGTAGCATTGCAATGGTTTTGCTTGTACCTAAATGGTAGAATACAACAAACTAAAATAAACGATAGTTACAGCGATATAGGACATGCTCAATATGGTATCCCACAGGGGTCTGTGCTCTCTGGCCCTTTGTTTTTAATATATGTGAATAGCCTATGCAATGGAAAGTTCATGGGTGAACTTGTAGCTTTCGCTGATGATTCCGCTTTGTTTTATAAAGCTGATTCCGAAGAACAATTAAAAGTAAAAATGCAGAATGACATATCCGCTTTGCGCTGGTGGTTCACGCAAAATTATATGATCATGAGCCCGAAGACAAAATATATAATTTTCAGTATTGCCAGAAGTTCCTTCTTTGCTGAGCCCTTAAAGTATCACAGTATAAATTGTAACTCAACTAAATGCACGTGTCTTTCTATAGAACAGGTTGATAATATCAAATACTTAGGATTGTTTGTTGACGCAAGGTTGACATGGAAAACACATATAAGTTACTTAAAGAATAAATTGATAAAGTACATTCGCGTTTTTTATATGTTAAAATATCTATGCAATGGTGCAATATCTACTCTTTACTATGGTCTGGTGAGCTCAAAGTTAGAGTACGGTCTATCAGTTTGGGGAGGAGCGTATTATACTACAGTAAAACCCATTATAACTTTACAAAAGTATTTCATACGGATTGTTTCAAACAAGCAGAAAAATAAGCACACACCACCCCTTTTTCAAACTTTGAATATTTTACCATTGAGGAGTTTATATATTTATAAGGTTTTGGAAATTTTCTTTGACAGGAGTGGGAACAATAATAGTAGCTTGACATCAAGGAGTAAAGAATTAAAAAATAAATTTAATGTCAATGTACCGAAACCAAACCTTTCAGTATTTATGAAATTCTATACATATTTAGCACCAAAGTTTTTTAATTATTTACCGGAAAATATTAAAATATGTGGAAATAAATTTAGATTTATAAGATTATTGAGGAATCATTTAACTGAAGTTAAAAACATTGATTTCTTTTTTAATGTTGGTTATTGAGAGTTTAAAAGGAATGAATGAGTGATATTGAGCGTGTATGAATGAATGACAGGTTAGTAATGTAAGTTAATATGTAGTTTTTGTTTAGAATGGTATTTTTGTTAAGTTTTATTGTAAAAATGTATTGCATTGCTTATACAATGTAATCAAATGTAGAAGCCGATTTTTGAGTTAGTTATTCTAGACTCTGCTTAATTGTGATTGTTATTGTGATTGGTCCGGCTGCATTTCTCTCTGCGATTTCTCGCTTAAATAGTAATTAAATTATAAATATTTTTTGTTTTTCTTCATTTTTTATTCTTAGATCTTTTGTGTTATATTTTTGTTGTTTTGTTGCCCCTTACAGGTGTTATATACCTCGGGGATTTATTGCTTCTCATTTGGAACTAATTAGAACCCATTATATTTTGAACAGTAAAGTATGTATACTTATATTTATTTGATAGAATATGTAGTGTGTTTAGTTTATATTGTTTATACTGTTGATTTTGTAAAGAAGCGATGAATAAAACTTACTTACTTAACTTAACTTAATTTAATAATTTGTGTCATTAGCGAATTTCCATAGGAAAGATGAGCTATTGCAGCCTTATGGTGAGGCCTAATGATAGGAGTAGTTAATGAGCACCGATTATAGTCCCCGAATACGTTTTGGGCTGTCATTAAAAATTATATATATATTTAGGCCTATAGTATATATGTGTTTGCACTCTAACAGCCGAATTTTAAGTCCGATTTGGTGAAAATTTGGTACGCATGTTGGTTGTCTACGTCGCTTGGTCGAGTTCTTTAGCAAAAAAAATCTAACAACTTGAAGCACGTTTTTGACTGAAAGTAACTATTTGTTCAGTTTTTCGTACTTCAATAAAAATGTTTTAGGGTTTTATCTATACAAATTAATTTAGGATAATATTGTACACAATTGCTTTTTTTACACGGCCTTATAGCTCGGTTGGTTCCCCTAAAATCGATCGAAACGTAAAATATCCGGTTCAAATCCACGTGAGGGACTCAACCTTGGGGGCATCTTCTGATCCGAAGCCGACGGCCGAGTTGCTGCGAGCGAAGCGAAACAGGCCATAACCCGAAGCCGCAAGATTGAAGTGCAAACTCACAAACCGAGTTTTTCCGCTGCGAGTGGAACGAAGGAGCGCGTGAGTAAAGGTGCAAACAAATTCCACTAATATATTTCGTACACAGATGCAGCTATTCAGCGCCTTCGTGAATAGGTCAATTTCAAAAATATATGGTTGAAACCATAAACCATATAAACTTAATTTTGGAAATTCGCTCAGCTTTTCAACTGTGTCGAAAATTAAATTACAAATAGCATTAATTTCAATTCACCATCGTTGCACAGACATGGTTTATTTGTACCCTTGATCCCAACATACGGATCGTTGAACATGATCGTATACAATGTACACAGTTTATTCCAAGAAAGTTTCTAAACGCCGTAATCCTAGGCTTGCGTGAGCCTGCATTTGAATTCCACATTACGTTGAGTGTGAAATGTCTGCAGTAAAACATCCGTTTATACTGTTCGTTTCCAGGAGCAACATATCCTTTCCATTTCCATTAAAATACATGTTATCGTATCGAATTTATCATTTTAAAATACACGCTTACTACCAGCTTCAGCCGGGTAAAGTTTAAATAGCTTTCGAGAATTTTAAAATTACTTTTTACTGTCTCCAATACATGATTTTACGGTGTTTTTATTTTATTTATTTTCATATCAATACTTTCACCGTGCTGTCTATGCGTTTTTAATGTCAAACTCAATATAACTAATTTATTACGTTTTACTTGTTTCGTGAATAAAGTCAAACCAATCAAAGATATCGTAAAACAGATTTGACCATTGAGCTCAGAATAAATAATTCGACCACGCAGCTGACCTGAGTTGGGCAAATTTCCAAAATTAAATTTGTAGGCCTATGTTTTAGGGTTCCAACCAACAATTTGGGAAATAGGTCTATTCACGACGGTGCTGAATCTGCAAAATGGTTCGCACGCCATTCCGCATATTGGGAGTATCTGCAATACACAAAGCATTGCGTGCTTCGCACGCCATTACGAATATTGGGGGTATATTCAATACACAATGCATTGCGTACTTCGCACGCCAACCCCCGTATTGGGGGTATCTTCAAAACAGAATGCATTGCGTGCTTCGCACGCCAATCCCACGGTAGAATACACCAAATGGCTTTGAACCGGGTACTTCTATGGTATTTTACGTTTCGATCGATTTTGAGGGAACCAAGCGAGCTATAAGGTCGCGTAAAAAAACAAAATGTGCAGAATAACATCCTACATTTATATTTGTAGAAAAACACTCAAAAACAAATTCATTCTCGTAGGAAAACCCTAAAGAAGTAGTTACTTCCGGTCAAAAAACGTGCTTCCGATTATTGGAATGTTTTGGCTAACGAACTCGTCCGAGCGACGTAGGCAATCTACTTGTGTACCAAATTTGAACCAAATCGGACTTAAAATGCGGCCGAACACTATATATATGATTTTTAATGACACCCCAAAACGTGTTCTGGGGACCATGATCAGTGCTCATTTGCTACTCCCGACCCTGGGTCTTACCATAAGGGCCACTGCAATATCTCATTTTTCCTATGTAAATTCGCTAATGATTCGATCTCGCAGCTGAACTGCTCATGTGTTTTGAAATTAAGTGTTTATTTCAACTTGCTTGACCTAAAAAATTGCTTCCAAATCGATTTCGTAAATTTTATTTTTACTCCTCCATCTTAAAAAATGTTGTAAAAATCAAATTTACGAAATCGATTTGGAAGCAATATTTTAGGTCAAGAACTTTGAAATAAACATTTTTGTATCTTGAATTTCTTTTAAAAACTCTTCCTTTTCGAGATATTAGCAACTGTATGTCGATTTATTTCAACACGTTTAGGGCCGCTATTTTGTTTTGGGTTTTCCGATTTTTGTTTTCTTTATGTCATTTTCTTAGTCTTAAATAGACCTTTAAAATGAGGTATCACATGACCATACTTCCCACTTAAAAATATTGAGTAGCCCCCAAAAATTCCGATTTTGAGTTGGGGGGCAACGTTGACCTATGCATGGGGAAGTGTTCTTTTATGACCTATAAACAACCCCTGGGTTTGGATTTTCAATCAATGCTCGGTGGGGAGTTAAGGGGGTGTCTCCAGACTTTTAACTGACCCTGTATAGGTCTGCAAGTGCGATTGGGCGAAAGTGTTTAAATTTAAAAGAATATGATACAAGTCAAGGTTCACTTTATGTCTGTTGTTGAACTTTATTTTTGTTTTTTCTCTCCGTGATTTCTACTGTATAAAATAGCTATAATAGATGTGTTGATATTCTGTACATGTATTGCTTCTAGAGAGAGTAAATAAATAAATAAATTGCTTTAAATAAATAAATTTTAAAAAATAAATAAATAAAAAAGCTAATAGTGGCGTGGACGTATATTCATATTTTACAACCTGCAAATAAAACCGAAACAATCCAAAATCAGAACGAATAAAACCTCAAAAAGGATTATTCGGCAGAAAAAAAAAAAGCTGACAACAAATAAAGTTAATGCTTTTTTATTTCACAAAATAAAACTTTAATATAATATAAACAATAATTATACATAGCATGCATTATATTGACAAAATGCAGAGTATAACTTTCTCTCGGGTTTCACTTTCTGTATATTTATAATAAGTGATAACCTACAAGATAAACAGTGAATAGGAGAAATAATTAAAAGAATAAAGTAAAACATAGAAAATTATATAAAATAAATAGACATCTTGATAAAGTACAACAAACAGACGTACAGTTACGTGTTACTATTTATTACGTATACATGTAAATTATTGAAATTAATTTATAAACAACTTTTTAATTTACAGTTTTACTCTAAAACTAAGACGTTAACTTTAATAAATATATGTTTTTTGTCATTTAATTATTTTTAGTTAGTACAAGGGCCGTATACAGTGGTCTTAAATTCACAAACATAAACACATCTGAATAAAAAATAACAATTATATGGGTTTCCATGCTTGATTTCGGAAAAGAATTCTCTGGCTTCATTAAACTAAGAATCGGTGCCTTACAACTTAACACATAGGATCTCTCTGTCTTTCTTTATTTGAATTACAATCAATTTAGGAATTACTTTAAATTAGTCTTCTTCTTCTTCTGATTCCGCCGGTGAACTGACTACAGGTGCGGGCGTCTCGTCCGCCGGTGCCTCAGAAGGTGCATCTTCTATTGTAGGTTTGGTGTCTTCAAAAGGTTCTTCCTCGTCCGATTCGGCTTCAGATTTTACATCTTCGGATTCCATTTTGCCTGTTTTGCTTTCTTCTTCCTGGTTATCTTCGTCCGCCAATCTGTCTTCTTCCGCTTGTTTCTCTTCGTCTTCTTTGGCTAACTTAGCTTCTTCGGCAAGTCTTTCTTCTTCAGCCAGTCTAGCTTTTTCGGCTAATCTTTCTTCTTCCGCCAATCTAGCTTCTTCGGCCAATCTAGCTTCCTCGGCTAATCTAGCTTCTTCGGCTAATCTTTCTTCTTCGGCCAACCTAGCTTCTGCTAGTTTAGCTTCTTCTGCCAATCTAGCTTCTTCGGCCAGTCTGGCTTCTTCAGCTAACCTAGCTTCTTCAGCTAATCTTTCTTCTTCAGCTAATCTAGCTTCTTCGGCCAATCGCTCTTCTTCGGCCAACCGCGCTTCCTCGGCCAATCGTTCTTCTTCCGCTATCCTAGCTTCTTCTTCCTTGCGTCTGCGCCTCTCCTCTGCTATTATTTTTTCCGCGGCCTGGCGTTCTTCTTCTTCAAGTCTTGCTTCTTCGGCCAGCCTAGCCTCTTCCACTTGCCTGGCTCGTTCGGCTCTTCTAGTTTCTGCCGCTAATCTTTCATCTTCTTCAGATTTTTTGTCGTCTACAGTTTTTGTCGGTCTTGTGATAGGAACTCTCTCTGCACGGTTTCTAGCTATTCTTCGTGCTAAAACTAAAACATGTAGTTGATATTAAATGCATGACAACATTTGTAGTTACTTAATGATATGAGGCAGCGTTTTCTAGTTTACATGTCATATCATACTTACATGAGGAATCAGATTAAGCAGAGTATGTTACGAAAACATGTCTTATGTATTCGTTAACCAAGAATATATCACTTAAATAGAATATTGCACATTTATGTAAGTCTAAGCTATATTTTTTTTACAAATAATTGTTCTGAAATTCGTCGTCATTTGTGTATAGATAAAATAACGCAGATTTTTTTAGAGTATAAATCAACTCTCGCTGTCTAAATCCTCTTGAAACATACTGTAATGTTAAAAAAAAATAATGGCAAATGACCGAGCAAAGAATCGCAAAACATGAACGACTTGAAAAGTAGTATCTCAAGAATTCACAGGGTGTCTCAAAAGTCTGTGAACGATGTTATATAGTTTTGTAATCATTGCAGATTACGCAACACAAAACTTGGTACATCGTTTTTCTACCAAAAAAACTAATTTTTGAAGCAATTATAATGTTTGTATCACCTTAAGGGTACGGTCCGCAGTAAGTGGAAGGAAACTCTCAAATCGGTCGTTCGTTGTAAATCAAATTAAAGGTCTATACTAGGAGAACACAATGCCGCAAATCAGACATCAAAATGTTCATCCTACAAAAAATGGCGACCGTTTAAAGTTACAATATTGGGCTTTTTGAAAATGGCATAATTTTACTTATTGGCATGCGTAAGATTGAAAAGCAAAACTCCAACAATCCTCACTATTGTCCGTTTACAGTTTAGTTGATAGCTTGGACAGGCATTGTCCATGCTATTGAAACAAAGATCTTGCGCTAATAGCCCGCATGAAAACATCAACCTCATAAAACTCATTTAAACTAGTTATTACGAATATGTTTCCCTTGATATTTTTCTTTTTATTTATGATTTTTCAAGAATAATTAGTATTAATGTGGAGCCAATAAGTAAAGTTAATCAATTTTCAAAATGCCCAATATTCGTACTTTAAACGACTGCCATTTTGTAATTAGATAATTCAGTAAGTTCCTACGAATAAAGTACCAACAAATTATAAATTTATAAATATCATTCTTTAAATATAGTTTAGTAGAATAGCTGAATTTATAAACAATGTTTCGTAGATGAAGTGTAGATTATATACTTACCCGTACTTAAAAAGCTGCATTTGCTTCACTAGAGCTATTACCATTTCAGCCAATATTAAATTAGAGTTTTTAGCCAATATTTAAAAAAGGTTTTTATGTTTTTTAATATAAATAAATAATTTTACATAATAATATTCGATTGAGGAAGGGTGTATAAAAAGTGACCCTTCCTTTTTTAAACCTATCCTCCAAAAAGCATTAGTTTTGGTAAAAACTTTAGCGTTTAATTTATTATCGTCACTTACTAATT
>JAGFPH010008482.1:6259-26307 GCA_018207615.1 Philaenus spumarius
TTTAACTGCAGACTCTGTACATTTGCTATGCAAATGCTCAGTTGAATATAGTTTGTTGTTTGTGGGCCTAAGTAGTTTCTTCTGAAGAACAAAGTACATATTTATTTTCATATGCGTTATCAACGACTTCTAACCTCAAAACAAGCCATATAGTCTATTTCAATTTTATAACATTAAACGTAGGCCTAATATGTTGAAGTTATATTTTTTCTCATATGTAACGCGTGATTTTTCACGGGATCTTACTAGTCTTGTTATATATACAGTCTTAAGTATGTATATATATAGGCCTGCTATTTCTGAGGCCTTCTGTGCTGATATATTATGTTTGTTTACGGTCATACGGAATTGTAAAAATAAAACAATTCATAATCTTAATAAACGCGTAGCAAGCCCTATAGACTCAGCTTGTTTCGCATTCTCAAACAAAAGAAAAACTTGCAACTCTAAGGTGCTTACATGAGAACACTAGAAAAAAATGGAGTACCATGACAAAATATTATGAAATGCAAATAAATTAAAAAAGAAATCTTCAATAAAACTGAAACGTTTTCGCGAATTATTAATTACTATTTTGTTTTATTTATTATTTTTACACTCCTTTTATAAGAATAAGAAAAACAAACAAAACAAAAAAAGATTTAGATAATTAAAGAAAAATATAACTCACTTTAACAACAGAACTAGAAAAATAAATTGAAATGTGGTACTATAATATTTCAACCGCACCACTGTTTAGGCGGTTGAAACTTGTTTCCCGAAGACAAAAATACTTTGAAAGTATTATTAACATTATTTTATGTTAGAAGCCGACATAATTTATCTGATGTGAATTTATACCGACAAAGACTGCTGTCTAAATATAATAAAGATTTGCTTCGTCCTTTCAAGGAATCTTTCTTTTGAGATTCTATTTGCATTCTCCGCACATTTTTATTAGGATTCCCGCCTTTTTAAAATACACAAAAAAGAAAACAAAAAATAATATTACTTCTAAATCCTAAAAAAAAATAAAAACGTAATATAGGCCTAAACGACAACAGAAAAATGTAAGAAGAAAAAAAGGAATGAAATAATGCAGCCTCCATGGGTCTGCCCGTTTTAAGGCTGCATATCTGAGAAAAGAACATAGAAAAGATGTCATCGGGAGCAGTTAAATTCTTAATAAATTCAAATTAAATTTAAAATTGATAAAACAATATAAAATACAAACAAAAATAATTTGTTCTGTGATTATTAGGATTTGCATTCATAACATAAATATAACTTAGTTAAAATTACATATATATTATGTTACATAAACTCTCTTACCACAATAATCCATACACACTCTCTCTCATACCTATTTAACAGCTCACAGAGACATAAAATTCTCCTTCTAACTAAAAACCAACACTCCCAGAAAGAATCAACTAATGAAAAAAAATCACTAACATCAATCAAGAATTTAAAAAAAAAAAAAACACTCCACATCGTCTAGAGAAAATAACCAGGGTTTCAGTGGCATTAAAAATTATTTTTCAATTTTATGTCTTTTAAAAAGGCGGGAATCCTAATAAAAATGTGCGGAGAATGCAAATAGAATCTCAAAAGAAAGATTCCTTGAAAGGACGAAGCAAATCTTTATTATATTTAGACAGCAATCTTTGTCGGTATAAATTCACATCAGATAAATTATGTCGGCTTCTAACATAAAATAATGTTAATAATTCTTTCAAAATATTTTTGTCTTCGGGGAACAAGTTTCAACCGCCTAAACAGTGATGAAGGATGTACCAGGCAGTTTCAATATGCAACTTATAAGATGTTTCTGCTGTATAGGTTTAAGTCAACTGTAAGAGTTGCACGAAGTATACGTTTAACTTGACTCATTTACTTCTGAAAACAAACTGGAAGTCACTCAGTTCTAACTAACTGGAATCATAACGCTCGCACGTGACGCTACTGCGTGCTGCTTAGATGACAAATGGGCATCTCCCAAACCGAGAGGACCGTTTATTTTGGAATATCTCGTAAAAGATTGTCCGAAAATAGATCTAAGCTCGTTATTAAACTTTATTTTCATCTGGAACCAATTTCTAAAACGGTCACTCGTGAATGGGATCCGGGAAGGGATATATGGTTATGATACACGGTGGGTACACATTTATATTGTTACCATATTGTGTCGTTCTGTTTACGCAAACACATCTGCCACACCGAGCTGAATAAACGCATGACTGGAACTTTATTGAATTTAAGAAGTCGTAACTGCGAGGTTTTGACCGATTAATATAAAATAAAAACAGTTATTGATGAATGAAACTAAAATTAAACGCGATACATTCGCCACTATGGCTGATGGAGAAAATATTTACATGCAAGTTATTACATACAGGGTGATTTTTTTTTGAAAACTTAACACCTCTATTATTTAAACAATGGAAAGCGATACCAAATAAACGGTACCAGGAACTGGCACATATTTAAATTATCAAACAGATTCACTGTGACTTCATAATTGCAGGTGGGGTAGGAGAGGTGATTTATTAAAGTATGAGATTAACTAATTAATTTTTATCTAGAGAGAAAACCATTCCATCGATTTCGAACAAATTTGCACCAAACACGTCAATTAGGGCTGTATAGATGCACGAAAAAACCCCAAAAAATCAGTTATTATTATTAGCTAAACGAGAATTTTTAGACAGATGCTTTTTTTGCATATGGTAGGATTAAAGGCTACGAATTATCAGGCCAAATTTTATCAAAATCGTTAGAGCCGTTTTTTTATAAAAAAATAATAACAGATTTTTTTGGGGTTTTTTTTTGCCAAAAAGGGGTTGCTTTAAAAAATGTTCAAAACCGTTTTCGTGCATATATACAGACCTACTTGACATGTCTGGTGCAAATTTGTTTTCGCTCTAACTTTGTATACATCCAGACATACATACATACATACAGACAGACATACAGACAAACATACAGACAGACATTTTGTAAAAACCACTTTTTTGGACTCAGGGGGTCCCAAAACGGATATTTCCACAAAAATCTCAACATCGATTTTTTCTGCGATCACTATACTTTCTCTATACTATAGTATAGTGAGAAAGTAAAATCTGATTGTATACGTAATGGTTTTTGAAAGGATTATGATAAACAACTGTTTAAATGGCAAGTGAAAGTATTTATGTGAAACAGAAATTTAAATGTACCTAAAATATTCGCCAAACGGCACATGGAAAAATAAAACAATTAACCTGCAATGTAGGCCTATATGTATAAAGGGTTTAATTTGTATAAATCTGAAAACAGTGGTAATTTACGGTTTTAATTAAAGACGGAATAACATTAAAGGGCTTTACATTTTGTAGAACTGGTGGTTTTTAAAATTGTGTTACCATAACATTTTTCCAATATGACGGACATCACGATTTAATTTCTAATGAAACCCTAAATTTTGCTTAGGTTTTTATATTTTAAACATTATTTTAAGACTTTTTGAATTTTTTTGTATAAACTCAACCGTTTTAGTGCAAATTGGACTTGATATTTGAATTTTTAGTTTTTTTTTTTAAAGGCCTAGCTTCTCGAACGTACGAGATAAAACAATAATTCACACTAAACAGATTAATTTACGTTTTGTCAGGCCACATCATAAAAAGTACCATTTGTTACAAAAAATTACACTTTAAAAGCTATAATTTTTGAATTGTTTTATCGCTAAACTGAAACTGGACATTTCTATTAAGTTTTTACTGTAAGCAAAATTTAAACAAAAACAATTTGGTTTTATGGGAAAAGTTATGGAATGAAAATGCCTTAAAATTATGTGTACACTCGTGGTTTCCATTTTAAGTTTGAATATTGGCCACCGTATTGGAAAAACGGCCGATGTTACACAAATTTAACGAAAATATGGTAATTCTTTTAAATCTTAGGTAAAATAATTTTAAATTTTTTTTTAACGGGAAAATTTCAACCGCTTCCTTGACTTTTTATCTACCCAGTACAATTTTTTACTACCATGGCAGGTAAAAAAATCAAATTGTTATTATTTGCGTGTGGAATTTATTTTTAAATACTAGTAAGCCCCCGTGAAAGGTTACGAGCAGATTAATTAATTTGATATATATCAG
This sequence comes from Philaenus spumarius, assembly GCA_018207615.1. Taxonomy (NCBI): domain Eukaryota; kingdom Metazoa; phylum Arthropoda; class Insecta; order Hemiptera; family Aphrophoridae; genus Philaenus; species Philaenus spumarius. Next base: position 10,381 of record JAGFPH010008482.1, read on the forward strand.
AAAAAGTCATCTGTTAAAATCGAAGCGTAAAGCAAAAATAGAATAATGTAAAAATAAATTGTATTATTAACTACATACAAAACACCAACAGTATTATTGCTTTCTATATCATATCGTATTATTATGGATTATTATTTGTTTGTTTCTTTTAGATTTAATTTCGATTTTTAACTCGGCAAATGTATACAACTATAAAATTGTTATTATATTTTATTACCTTTTAAGTAATTACAAAACATTGAATTTAATGTGCCTACTCACATTGAACACGTATAGGCATTTTCAATCGTTTAGATTACTGTATATTGTTACTCCATGTTAAAAATTCTACGCAAAAAAATAGTTAAGCGACCCACCACCGGGCAGCGCTGAAGTCGCCAAATCTATTGAAACCTGCAACTATTACTTCAAGAAACATCCACTAGAGAGTAGCGCAGTCGTATGAGACAGCCTCTCCCCTCCCCGTCTGCGTCAACCCTACAATTTGACTTCGTCCGTCTTATAACTTTAACTTTTACATCCTTTATAAAATTGTCTTGACAATTATTGTGCAATAGCATAACCAACAACGCTACTGAGGCGCTTCTTAAAACTGTGCGTGTCCCAGATACAAACGTTATAACCTAACACACACTATACCAAATTTATTGACAACAAAATATTATTTTAGTTCTTGTTACAATAACTTAGCCTCTAGATGTTCAAATAAATCACTATTTATGACACTTAATTTTTAATTTATTTACACGTACAAGACACCTGAACATTGCACATGAAATTTTAACTAGTGGTAAAACGACCAATAACGCGTTGGCTTTTAAAAATTGTTTTAAATTAGGCCTACATAATAAATCCTATACTACAAACATTAAATACATGACAAAAGTATTATAAGTAGTGTTGGACAATTGTATGTAATATAATAATGGCTTTTTTTAAATGTTTTTTTCTTTTGATACTATGATCAAAATAAATATGATATTTATATTAAATCTGAAATTTATTAAACAATAGTAGATATCATTTTTTATTTTGATCACAGTATAAAAAAAAACCCCTACGCGGAATTTACCTAAACTGATCAGTTGTTAGTTGTGTGTTCGGTCCTACATACTGTAAAGGTAAATTCCTGGTAGATTTGTTTCTTTTAATTATTAGATTATTTTATTTTATTTGCAGTTGCATTATTACTTTCATTTGACTATTTTTCTATTGGCAAACCGTTGACAACTCACTAACAAAACGCCAAACACCGCCGGGCCAAATATTAAACACACACTCAACGATAAAATAATGTGGCTATTTTACTTTAATCGCTTCAGCGGGCCTACAATAACCTTTCTGAACAACAATCAAACGAAAATAGTTCATTTCTCTTAATATGACATCAGTTAGAAAGTGGGGGGTATAGTATATAATTACCAAAAAGGGTAACATTTATTTATTTACCATGAGTAACATGGGATAATACAATGTCCATAGGTTTACATAAGACTGTGTATGCAGGTTTGTTGCTTCGGGGTATTTTATGTGAATTAATAGACCATTTCTAAATGAAAATATATACTAAGATTTATCAATACAGTATACATGTTCACAAATAAGCAAGATATAAAATTTTACCAATTCTCCATAAGAATAACATTGGGGCTGAGTATGCAGGTTTGCTGCAACAAGGAACACAAAAAATGGGTTTTATGCAAATATCTATATAACTCAACTAGGTAACTCCACATACCAAGTTTTATTAATTTATGTTCATAATTAAGGGAGACGTAACATTTTACTTTTTCGCCATAAGAATAACATCGGGGCTGAGTTTGTAAGTTTGGTGCTACGACAAAACACAATAAGAATAAGTATATAATAACTAAGTAATAAATTAGTAAATAATTTTAAATAAGAATAGTAGTTGGCTTTGTTTTCAAAAACAACATTTACTTTTTTACTCAGCTGTTATATTGAATTCGGTTGCAAAGTGGGAACACATAGCATTATAAATTAAATAGTCAAACAAGATTAAAAATGGGCAAAAAGTAGTTCTTTTGCCAATTGTAAACTTATAACTTACGACTGAGTAAATTCAGGATTATGTACTTTTTTCATGAATTCGTCTATGAAATTGTAATTGAAAATTCGCTGAGTTTACAGGTCTGTTGCGACGGAGAAAAATACTTATTCATATTTGGTCAGTGATAAAAAAGTCGCCAAAATCTTCAATTAAAACATACGCTTCTTATGATTTAAAGGGAAAATTATCAAACGATGTAATTGTTTTTTTTTAAACTGATCTTAACCTCTAAAAAAAGATTAGTCTCGGTGATCTTACATCTCCTTATCTTTCACAGGAAATCTAAAGAAATGTAAATCCGGATTTCTTACACTACTATTAGGACACTGCAAATTGTGCAAATAATGACACTTAATTCCGCTGAACATAATCACTTTAAAAACAAAATACTAATAATAACTTAATTTAATTGAATTACTTATTCTAAACTATATTAACAGGGAAACACATAGCTGGTGTCAAACGACGAGTAACTAGGAAACAGTTTAAGAAAGGGACCGTTGTTGACAGGGGTAGTGAGTGAAAGTTGCAAATGTTTGTTTTGCGTGGAGGAAGTGAGAGAGAAATATTTTTTGTACAGTCCGGATCAAAAGGGTCTGGTACAGTTAATCTTTGCTGCTAGCGCTCCTGTTGGTGAGTCGCCCAACTATTGTCTTCCAGTCGCTGAAAAGCGTAGACTTTTTCCCTATACCCCTGTGCTTCTTATTGCATTCTGTATTCATTGGTAGTAGGCCTAAACTTACCCGATTTAATACGTTGATTTAATTCAGTTAATTATGTTTATTTATTTACTTTGGTTTATAAATAATAGTTTATAAAATTTTATAACTCTTTGCGTTGATTTAATTTGATTGATTTGCGTGATACATTATACTTGGATATATAATATAATGTCAAATGTGTAAACAATCTAACTAACAGCTGTCATGTTAGTTAAACAGATTGTTAATAGAAGGCGCCTTTCATTAGGAACCATATGAAGTAAAATATAAAAGTTTTTTAAATACATTGTAACGAAAACATGAATTTTAAGCTTTTTTCTATTTTTTCATTAGCGGGGAACTTTAAAATGATGCTTGAATAATTAATTTTGAGGAAGAATTAAGGGAGATATATCTGATAGTAACTTTCTTTAGGACCATATTATGAACTATATAACAGTTGTCATGACGCTTAGAGATATAACACCTTTTAGGTTAATTACCTTTTTTAAACTAATCGTGCAATTGTACCATGTATATGTCTTAATATGTGTCAATGTTTTTAACAACTAAATTACGTCGAAACCAGTAATCCATGTAGCAATTTGGATTGTTTGACGGAATAAAAACTAGATAAACAATTTACTTCATATCCATAATATACAATCCAGGAAGCTAAACATTTATTATGGCTAAGTCAAACAATATAACCATACACATGCGTGATACTATTTTGTTACGCACGGACGTACGTACACCCCCTTTATATGATTATTTATTTACTTAAAACAATCACCACACTGTTAAAGAGGAAAAGAATATATTACTTACACGCAATCTAAATGTATTTAACTGTAATAAAATTTGCAATTAAATAAAAAAAGAAAAGTAGCCCTGCAGAAAATGCAAATAATTTAAATAAAAAGTTTAAAACTCACAAGTTAGGTATGTTAACAAGCACCCACGTCAAATTAAGTTTGATTCCACACCAGATGAAAAGACAGGAATTTATAATACGCTACTTTAATATGCAATTTTATTATGAAACTAAACATTTTCCACGGTAGCAGCTAATGTAAAATTCAATGCTTTACAAAGAAAAACAAATCTGTGTTGTTTCTAAGAAGTCATTAATGAATACTAATTTAAAATGTGAAACACTTGTTGCTTTAATCTGTGACATTTAATGCTTTCTGAATTTCAAGCCGTTCGCTTGGTCCAAGAATATATTATTCCGCTGAATTGCAAAAGCAACACTTCCAAGAACCATCAATTTGTAAATAATAAAACGTCATGTCATCCTGTTTATGGACATTTTATTTGTTCTATTTCTGTAAATGAGGGATCTATTAGAGCAGCCACATTTTTGGGGTTGGGGGGATAGTTTTTTAAAAATAAAGCTATCGGAAGCGCATGGGGGTTTTGACCACAGGAAAACTGCCATGCTCTAGGACTATTCATGTTATTCAATTTGTTACAAGTTTACTAGATTTTACTTTTACCATATTAAGGCGGGAAGTTGTTTTTATTTACTTTCAGAATTGTAGAGTTATAGAGGTTGTAATTATTCAGAAATCAACATATACAATTTCAACTGACAAGTAAAATTACGAAAAGACTGAGCTCTCACCGCCTCGGTAGTATATAGTGTGTCAAAAAAGTACAGGAACAGCTGGATATCTAGTTTTTTTTTTAAAGATAGACAAATTTTTAACCTCTCATTATCTATTTTGAATAACTCTGGTGCTTTTCATATTGCGATAGCAGGAATTTTTCCAACATTTCGGGCAACTTTAAACTTTTTGGGAAACCACCATTGTAAATTACGTGTTCCGATTTGTTAGGAATAATTAGGAAATGGTTAGGTTAATTGTAGGCCAAATATAATGTGGTAGTTGATTAAGTAATGATTGGTGTAAGATTGTTAGAACAAAAGACAGCACACGGAGGTATGAAGTTGTGATTATGACATAATACAGGAACTATGGAAATTCCTGACATTGGCAAAACACTCAGCATGCAGGTCAGTTAAGTTTGCTATATAAAATTGATCCTGACCTATACCCCGCGCGCGATAACTTTTCACTTGGGACTTGCACAGTTTGGCAACGCTGCGGGGCGGCTCGCTACCCCATCTCTCCTATCACATGTATCCGGTTGGACGATGACTCACAACTAGGCTCCTAGTGAAAATTACACTTTTTCTTCAAAACTTAATGAAAAGTTCATTATGACTATGCATCATAAAGATAATTTTCTAACAAGAAATAATATATAAAAATATTTGCAATCAGACAACTAATAGTACTGGGAAAAGGGTAAAACTAAATATATTGTGATCGTTTTGCGGAAAAATTAACATTTTAATATAAAACAAATACTATTGAAAAATAACTAATTCAAAATAATATAAACTTTCAAAAATGTCGTTTTTAACCTGGTGACATTTGTAAAAAGTAAAAATTAGAGTTCTGTTGCTTCAGAAATTTTCCTGTTGGTCAGTTCGCGTTGTATGTTACTGTGCTTGTGACTTGCGATTGTAGCCGACGTTTTTAGTAATGCCGAGCAGTCAAAGAAAAGCACTCAATAGTCGGGCTAGGACGATCGTTCTCATTGTCGTGCGGTATTTCCAACAGGAGAAAACAAACAATGGGCCGTTAAGAAATGTAAATCAAGTTTTAAAACGGGTTGCGGAGGCTTGTAATATAAGTCAACGAACAGTGGTAAATATTGGAAACCAGGAGAAAACCGCTGAGAAAAAGGATGACGGGAGTCCTGTAACACCAGGTAAAAAAAGAAATAAACAAAAACCAACCACTGATATTGATAATTTTGACAACGGTGCCATAAGGCGACATGTATAATGTATACTCCTACTACAATAGAAAAGAAGTTCCAACTGTTCCCAAACTGTTAAAAAGTATGAATGAACGTGGATTTTTTTGGGGAAAACACACATCCCTTCGTAACATTTTAAAGAAAATTGGATTTAAGTATAAGAAAATAAACAAACGTAAGGTACTTCTTGAGAGACGTGACGTGGCACTGGCAAGGTATCGTTTTTAAGGGCTTCCAAACATATTGACTGGAATAAAACTGTATTTTTGGACGAACATGGATTAATAAAAACACTACGATAACTACAGGTTGGACTGATGAAACTGTACAGGGTAGTCTGGGGGCACCAATTGGGAAAGGGAGTAGAATTATTGTTTGCCGTGCTGGATCATCAAAATGATGGATTAAATCTGAACCACTTATATTCGGTTCAAAAAAGACTAACGACTACCATGAAGAGATGAACTCATGGTTGAATTAATTATCTGGAATTTTTAATAATGTTTTAACTATTACATTTACAACTATAAACAATACTTATAATTGTCCAATTTTAATAAATTTTAGATATTTATTATCAGTAAAGTATGACCAAACATGTTATGATAAGAAATATTAAAAAATGTCTCAGAAGAAAAAAATAATAATTTGCAATTTCGAAAGAGCCTTCTCAGGAAGTGCACCTGTGAGCCAGCGCAATAAGACACATCCATCCGCTCGTCTCAGCAGTGCGACGTTGCCGATACCATTTTCACATTAAACTCCAAAAATCCCAAGTGAAAAGTTATAGCGCGTATAGTATAGAATTGGGGCCAGTGTCGCGGGAGAGGTGAGGCTAGTGTGTGTTGGCCCGGGAGGCCAGTGTGTTGGGAGGAGATGGCCAGTATCATGGGAGAAGTGAGGCCTGTGTCAACACCCAAATTTCCTCTTGCCCTTGTTGATAACATTTAACACAATTGAGTCCTTTTATCTTTAATTTTAATATATCATCCTTAATCTTAATGCCAGTAACCAACCCCCAATTATGAAAAGATAGAAAAATCTGTGTTTGGAACTGTGCGTTGCAAAGTTCCAACGCCATAGAGTTGGTTGTTGGTTGACGCGAGGCTGAGAGGGAGAGAGACCCTGGAGTGCTGCTGGAAGGTATATTATTTACTCCGCTAGTGGCAATGATATGATTTCAGAAAAAAACAAATTTATTTACCAGACAGGTGAAGTAACAGATTTACATTGCACAAGCAGAACGTGACAATTTGTTTTATTGTAAAAGTGCGAAAACATATCTTTGTTGAAATTTAAATCAAGAATATAAAGTTTAGTTAGGTTGCTCTTTTAGTGCTCGTAATGGAGAAAATTTCTTGAGCTGTCATCCAGAGATCAAGGCGAAAAATTATTGATCTTTTTGTGCCAATTAAAATAAGAAGAATGGATTTCATTGTTAAAGCTTTTCAAACTTGCACTGCAACAATTTAGATTAAAGTCATTACAATTTTTTAATTTTGCTCTGTTAGTATTTTATCGAGAATATGGTTAAACTTTCTTTAGCCGTTACTAAAGATTACTAGCCTTAAAAATATTGCGATTAACTTGTGAGAAGATATACTTGATAGAATAAAACTTGAACACAGAATCTCACAACTAATGCGTATATTTATTCAAACGCGTTTCAACGACAATGTAGCCATCTTCAGTGATGCACGAGCTGCAATAATCAAACTGTAGTTATTATTTTAAGTTATAGTTTGATTATAGTAGCTCCTGCGACACTGAAGATGGCGCAATTGTCGTTGAAACGCGTTTGACTATTGTGTGATTCTGTATTCGTTTAATTTGATCAATTACGATTACTAGTACACCTTTATCAAAGAGAAATAAAATTTGTAAGTGGAAGAAGCAACATGGTTAGCGTTCGAATCAGGCAAGGGCTCGTATAAAAGTTTCACCACCAACATAAACCAATATTTTTGTACAAATTGAAGTTATACATTTTTCCATAGATAGGATATCAAAGCATTTGGATTGTGGTTTTGACTCCAGTTTTTATGCAACATTCACCTTTGTATGTATAACGAATCAAGGTATTTAAAAAATGAATTAAACGTATTTTCATTCCAATTAAATACGTTTTTATCGTCGATACAGATGTTAACGAATTGATGGCTATGCTAAAATAGAGAGGAAAATATGATACAACAATATTTTTAAAACGGACTTTTTTTAAAGTATCATTGTTAGCAAACCTTTTACTAGTTTTATATAGGTCAGATCTGTGGGATTGAAAGTAACGCTGTAGACACAAAGCCACTCACCGGATTACAATAAAACTTTTAACGAAGCTTAGTTTTCATAAGTTTTATATAACTGTCTATTTATTATAAACCAGCAGGTACCCACCGCTTCGCTCGCAGATATGAACAAATGAAAAAGTATATAACGAGCCTTATATACTTCAACGTAAGTAATTCAAAAATGATTTCAGACCCGAGAACACTTGCCAAAAACCGCATAGTGAGTTTCGTCCAATTTGAATCGATTTATGTTTCCTACTCAGGCCTACATACGTAGTAAACTATGCGCCAGTAAACGATAAGTCAGATTTTCCGCCAGTTGGTTAATTAAAAATGTTTAGGTGCATTTCACATCTACCAGAGAAATGGTACTACCAAAAATATTGGCTACGAAAATTATTTTACCACTTAGGCGCAAATGATCGCAATGCAATTGTTTTTTCTTTTTTATATAACGAGTGATTCAGAACTATATATGACAATGTCTCAAAAACTCATTAAATACTAAAAAGTTCATATAAACATGGACCCGAAAATGCATAATTTTCCAGAAATTATAATATTGTTTTTTTTTTTTTTTTTAGTAAATAATTCATTATCTAGAGACACGTTTGACTAATTGAGTTCAAAACTGGGTATAAAGGCATGAAGTTTAATCTATGTCAAGAACAATAAGCGATTATATCCAACCATGCGTTTCAAAATGGCGGCTGTTTGAAATTTCAAACCTAAATTACAAAAAAAAATTTACATTTAACAAAAAATTTCTAGATACCTTTAATGTAGCCGTTTTGATTCCCTATCGTATGGTGAAACTGTGAAAACAATCGGACGAAGGATAATAGCTAAGTTAAAGATAATAACAGCATATTATGTACATGCAATATTGTTGTGTTTACTGTGTTGGTATAGGATGGCGGGTTGAACCATCGATGTATAAACCAGGACTGCAGAGTGTATTTGGGATGTATTGTAGAGCCTTGCTGGCTAATGTTGATCACGAAACGAGAGATTAAACGGCTAGGAAACTTTGTGTGCAACAACTGCACGGTTTCTCGAGCTGTAAGACAAGTTACCACCCAATTCTTCCAACTGCTGCAAAAAGTAATCGCTTATCATTTCCCGATAACGTCCTCCATTGACTGTAACTGCATCGCCACGGGCATTTTCAAAAAAGTAAGGGCCAATCACGCCGCCAACCCAAAATCCACACCAAACAGGTACCTTTTTTGGATGTTTTTGTTTCATGTGAATAGCATGACGATTTTCAAGTCCACAAATGCAGCAGTTTTGCTTGTTTACATAGCCATTGATATGAAAATGTGCTTCATCAGAAAAGACGATTTTTTTCACAAAATTGGCGTCATTCTGATTATTCTCCAACACCCAGTTTACAAATTCACGCCTCTGTCAATGATTCCCAGTATCAATTATTGAGTCAATTGGATCGTGTATGCATGCAAATGCAGATCTTTAGTCAAAATGCGCTGCGTTGTACTGAAGGAAAGGCGCTGCGTTGTACTGTAGGAAAGGCCTAATTGCTGGGAACGAAGACAAATTGAGGTTGACGGATTTTCTTCACTTGGGCTTGTTGCGGCGATATTTGCCACTGATAGGCCACTCCAGGGCGTACTGGTCTTTGAACATCTAACACTGAACCCGTTACTTTAAATTTATCAATCAGTTTTTGAATCGCTGCGCGTGATGGACGGTTATGGTTACCAAAATAGTTTTGCAGTGCTCGAATCGTGTAAAATTTTCCCCTTAAAAAAAAAAGTTTTAACAATTAAAACACGTTCTTCATTCGAATAACGCTCCACAAAAATAAATGTCACTAAACAACAATGCCCAATTACAAAACATCAGCTGTTTATCTTGCATAACAGAACAGTGCTACCAACTTAAAATTGTAACCTCTAATTGAATCATCCGTTAGATACTAAATTGTATGTGAATACTTCAGAAAGAATAAAATTGAAATCAAAGAATGGAAAAATGTGCATTGTAGATACTAAATTGTATGTGAATACTTACTTTTAGTATATTAATTGAAATTTTACTAATTTTCTTATATTTCTACGGCATCAATAATAACTGTACAGTATTATATTGAATGCTTGCTCGTAAATTAACACTGTCTTTTATGAACTGCCTTTATACAAATGTAACATTAGTCAAACAAGGATTAATAATTATTAAAATTTCTTTTTCACCTTCATCTCCTCAACACAACATAAACAATCACATTCCACTGATTGTTTAATCAAATCTCGATAGGTTTGTACTTCAATTCGAGCCCCGGAAGACGTTCGACTAATCGACATACATAATAGAAGAAGTCGAGACTGAAGCAAGTCTCTTGATTAAGAAAACCACTTCTGCTTTAAGTCACAACCGAGCAATGAACGATCACAAGTGTATAAATAATTCCGTACTGATTGGAATCGAACAAAGGTTTACTATTGGTCTGAGAGTTTGATAGATTTTTCTGATTGGATGGTTTTAAAGGTAGGTTGTTAACTTAAACTTAAATTCTGAATCTACAAATACAGGATGTTTCAAAGGTGTGGACTTATATTCACCTGCGTACATTAAATCGTTTACAGTACTAAAGTTCCGATAATCATTTAGCCTAACCAATAGAGATTTGTTCATGTTAATAAATTTAACAGCAAGCGGCATCCACAATAACTTTAACAGTAGCACATAGGTATGTCAAATACAAAAACTGTCAGGCAATGAGCTTTTGCGCATTTTTTATAAACAATAATAACAATAAATTAGGACTTTTTTGGGTTTATCGTTGATAGTATAAAATATTATGAACAAAATGTTTTTTTATAGACCCCAATCGGACCATTTTCCACCGAGAAACGTAGGAAATAGGCCTACGCTTAAAAATTATTACTATTTTTCAAAAAAAAATTATTTTTGTTAATTTACAATATTAAGGGCAGATATTTTGGAAAATGATTGTTTATTATGTGTACTGCAAACAGGCGTAAGATAAAATTTGTCGCATGAATAGTTTTTCTACAATCACATATATTATTTCTCAAGGCCATTTTTTTGTCGGTACGCCATAACTTCCTTAATACATCATCAAATAACATGAATGTGGCATCATTTTAAAGCTTTCCTTAACCGTTACACCGGAAAAATATACAAAATACAATTATACGAAAAAAAAGAAAAGAAATAAAGAATCCGAAAGTAACAGTGATGTAAGATCAAGTAAGTTGTAGGGATATTTTCCTGGCGTTGGCAACACTGATGATAACAATACCCAGCTGAAGAGCTGCCGTTACGCCACTACATTGCTATTATTATTTAAAGGTGTTTTTTTTTTGTCGCTAAGCGATAGCTTCCTTAATTCTTCATTAAAATTAATTGTTCAAACATCATTTTAAAGCTTATGTTCTTCGCTATTAACAAAAAATAAAACTTTATTTATTAAAAACTTTTATATTATACTTTGTATGTTCCTAATGAAAGGCGCCATCTATTAACCATCTGTTTAACTAGCATGACAGCTGTTAGTTAGATTGTTTACACTGTAAGATTGTATAGGGAAACTGTTATTTATAAACCAATGTAAATAAATAAACGGAATTAACTGAATTAAATCAACGTGTTAAGTCAGGTAAATGTAGGCCTACTCCGAACTTGCGAAATATTCGCACGGGTCAGGCTAGTTTACAGTATAAAGAAATTAGGCCATTATCTTTCATAATGCGCCCTATTAACCTGAGTGGCCTGATTTAAATTTACTAAACGTATTCTGAAAGTAGACATTAAAACCTACAATTCGTATATCTTCGATTTTTGAATAATGTTAATAAAGTATGATAAAAATTCTTCCGAACATAACATGAAACGCATAAATTTGCGACCATCGCCAAGAGAGGAAGTGGTGGTGGGGGTATCAGCAGCGGGAAAAGCTTGATACTCGCACCCTGCCGTCATCTTCTCCTCCGTCCCCCACTACCACTTCCTCTCTCGCCGTGGGTCGCTAATTTGTGCGTTTCGCGCTATGTTCGAAAACATTTTTATCACACTTTATCAAGATTATTCAAAAATCGAAGATATACGAATTGTAGGTTTTAATGTCTACTTTCAGAATCTGTTTGGTAAATTTTAATCTGACTACTCAGGTTAATAGGGCGCATTATGAAAGATAATGGCCTAATTTGTTTATGCTGTAATTGTTGAAAAACTATTATTGCGACAAATTTCATCTTCCGCCTGTTTGAAGTATACATAATAAATAATAATTTTCCGAAATATCTGTCCTTAATTTTGTAAATTAACAAAGATATAAATTTTTTTAAAAAAAAAAAAAAAATTTTTAAGCTTATTTCCTACGTTTCTCGGTGGAAAATGGTCCGATTGGGGTCTATAAAAAAAAAACATTTTGTTTGTTTTTTAATTCGCTGCAAATGTCCCATTGAAAGTATCGTGATCCATTCATAATATTTTATAATATAAACGAGAAACCCAACAAGTCATAACTTATTGTTATTATCGTTTATAAAAAATGCGCAAAAGCTCATTGCCTGATAGTTTTTGTATTTGACATACCTATGTGCTACCCTTAAACTCACTGTGGATGCCGCTTGCTGTTAAATTTGATAACAAAATTAGCCTTTTATTTTGCTCTATTGACTGGTCTAATTGGTACCAAAATTAAACCAAACGCATTTTTGTAATCTGCGACTAAGTAACTTGCGGTAAAAATGGAGTTACTACCCCTATATATTAAACATGATTTCTATTAATATCTATAGAGCTAGATAGATGAAATTTGGTAAATATTATTCTCAAGATATATTATAAAAAAATAAACCATTTGATTCTCGCTTATTTGCATCTAAGGGTAAAAATGTGGCAATGTCACCTATTACTTGAGGGAGAATGTAATAAGAGACGTAACATTTTTAACGTATGTGGACTGAATGCGCTTCGGTAAATGAAAACGTTGATAGATGTTGATGAATCTCAATAAGCGGCGCATTTTTGGGTCAGAAAACTCGGATCTTATGGCGGATTTAAAAAAACAATTATCGTACCTGATATTCATTGTACTTTTTTTTTGTGGGCTAAACCAGGGGTACCTGTTAGTTATACATTTTTGCATAAGGATGTTTTATTTAGTTACAATTATTTGCAGCTTTGCTCGTATTTGTTGATGGATAGTGTGGTTGATTAAAGTGTGATTAGTTTTAGAAAATGGTTATGGTTAGTTATCCTTAGCAGAGGTGCAAGTTATAGTTTTGATGTTGTTGATTTGTTTCTCTGCCAGTTTACTTGTCTTGTTCGTCCTCTTGTCACGTCAAGCCAAACAATGTCCCTTCTTATTGTCAATTACTACATATCAAAAAGACGAACAGTTTAAATGGGTAGGATTCGCAGGCGCTCTCAGGGCACGTTTTTGCCGGCCGAATGTCGGATGGAAAGAGAAGGAGAGATAGAGAGGTCCGACCGTCATGTGACCATATCTCACCATATCCATTAGCCATATCTCACGTCGAATATCTCGAAACCCTTGTTAACTTAACAACAATTCTCAAGAAGCAAAAACTTTGAATTCGTTGACGAAAAACAAAATGGAGTTTGCATGTGATTCTGCAAGTAAAAATAAACATTTATAAAAAAAAACTGAAGAAATATTTTGTTTGGTACTTACGTATTATACGGAGGCCATTATTTTTTTAAACGTTGCTAGGTTAGGTATTGCTTTAGTAGACAACAGAAATGCAAGAATAATTAAAAAAAATAGCCTTAGTTCTTACCTATAGTATTTAGTCACAGTATGTTTAGGTGCTAAAAGTTTGTGCAAACTGGGAAGGCGGTCGGTCGTTCTCAACTGTCCCACACACACACACACACACTCATTAGGATCGGTGCTTCACCAATTGGGAATTGTACTCTATACAATAGTGTTTTTATATTGTATTTTAAAGTTAACTTATATATTAACATGATTGTGATTCTGAATTATTATGATTCAGTAATTAATTATAAGCAAATAGATACCAAACATGGCGTGTATACGACTATCCATTAAAATAACTTTAAAATAATCGGTTTACTAAGCGGACTTGGTTGCTATAAATATAATGTTATATATATTTTTGAACGAGTTCTTTGAGAGGATATTTTATACTTTTAACAATGCACTTTTATTTTCCTTACGTGTAATGTTATTGCAGTTGTACATTTTGCCATTGTAATAGTGCAATAACGGTACTATAGCCCGTCTCAGGTTAAGTTGAGGCAAGGAGGGTGGGTAATTAGGGTCGGTCTCAACCGTCATAAAACTGACCCTTATTAATGCGCGAACCTGTAGCAAAATATAGAATAAAATTGCATTTCTGTATATCTTAAGTGAAAATGAAAAAACAATATCATATTCGTTTCATGATACCTTCCTGATAATTTTGGTACCAAATTTGATTACATTTGGCCAACTTTGAGCTGTACTAGCATTATAAACTTTCTTAGTTGAATCCCTGAGACGGGCTATAGGGACACCGTTTCTTAGAATATTTCAAACATGTTAGTTGTTAAAACTAGATCAGTTTATTTCCGCGCTTAACCATTTCCCAAAGGTCTTTAAAAGTGGTTAGTTTAAGCTGTATCTTCGTGGTGATAACATGTGTTTGAGTGTCAGTTGTGATTTTATTATAAAATTAGTTACTTTGTTTTAGAAAAGTTTAGAAAAAAATTATTTATAAAAACCATTTTTATGTTTAAATGTACACAATTCTATCTAGGCCTACTTTAGATTGTATTAAATTGTGTTTCACAATTATTTACAAGCACTTTTATTTTCCATTGTTTATTAGCATCTGGAATAAAAATAAAATCGCAACAAATATTTATAATAGCAACCAAAGTTTGCTCGAGAAACAACTCGTGTTAGTATTTATTTTAATGGTTTGTTGTATACATGCAGTGTTTAGTATCTATTTGCTCAGAAATAACTACTGGATCATAAGAAATCAGAATCAGAATCACACTAACATAGGCCAGTCGGTAAAGGTCAATTTAGACCAAAAGTACCAGTAATTTGCAATACGGCTGAATTTTTTTTATAAGTACATTAAAGTATGTAGATTAACATAAAAAAAGTTTACCAGTCTATCGATTTCCCAAAGTCGGAAAAAAAATCGATTATCATTTTTTTCGATTATCCTTAATATTTCGAGCTCGGATGAAGATAGAGGAAAATAAAAAATACCACCGTGTAGGGGAGGTATTTTTCAACAAAAAAGGTCGTATGTATTTATTTCGTCCGAGCAATGGTTTGTCTGGAAAAAATTCGATAATGCAGGTATGTATTTTGCAGCAGGGGAAATCACTAAAAGGGGACATCTTATTCATATATGAAGCGTTGGCTCATTCTAAATTGGCCGAATTTTAATATATCGAATTGAAACTTGACATAGGAGTTAAAATATATATTTTAAACATTTATGCTGAGTCTCAGCTTGTTATCTTGAAAATTACCCGATCTAGGAGTCGATTTTGATTATCGATTTTACTAGTACCGGACTCACGAACTAATTTCAATCTATTCCAGTTTCGTCAATTTTTGGAATATCAACATCAAATTTGTTTTACAAGTTGAGTACACCAGTATAAATATTCTTAGTAAGTATGAACGATTTTTTTATGTTATTTTTAAAAACGAGGCGCTTGAAAATTTGGAGCCCGTGATTTTGCGTGCGTGTGCGAGGTTAGTGGCAGGTAGGAACCTTTTCCAACCGCCTTCCCTATTTGCACAAACTATAGATTACTACTAAAAATAGAATGTAATAAAAACGTCTAAAAATATTGGCATCCGTATAATACGTAAGTACCTTTTGTTTCTACCATGTGCGTTTAGGATAAATTCCTTAGTAAAAGCTGGGAGAGCTTCCTTATTTCAAACAAAGCGTGACACCGTGTCCAACAGCTAGCTGGAAATATCAGTTTTGTAATTAACAATTCCCATACTACAGCCTATGCGATATAGCGTGGCCGG